>VZTJ01003522.1:346376-455737 GCA_013397795.1 Orthonyx spaldingii
CCCCCCAAACTAATTTGACAGAACCGAAAAGTTAAACCCTTCATTATCCCCCCAACTTCAGCGGAAGGGGCTTGCTGGCTGCAGATTACAACAGGACATTAGTGGTGGCGTGAAGCATGAAATTGCTTTCTTCACCTGGTGCTTCAAAACTTTAAGACCTCGGCTCCGGTGACGTGCAAAAAAAAAGTTCTTCCAGGGAGAAGTCACGGAAGGAAGGAAAAAAATATTAAGGTTTAAATAATCAGAAGCCTCTTTAGGCTTTTTGTGGCAGAATTATACATGCAGAAAGCTTCACTCCCAGCACATTTAGTTACTTTATCTGGCAAAAGGAGCTTAATACTCACTGTAAGCAACATTTACAGAACTAATTCACAGACCAGTCAGAGCATGAGCAAGAGCCGCCGTACACTTTGTACTACACTAACCCTGCTTGGAACCTTTAGGAGAAAAAAACCCTGGTGGTGGTGTGGAACAGGACACAACAATCCAAAAAACACTCAAATACCAGATTTTAATTTTCTTACAGCTAAAACTAAACCTGGAAGCAAGATGGAGATTATGATACATGCTCACACAGCCAAGGTGGGACTGTTCACTGGGAAATCAAGCAAAACCCTCTATTAGCAGCCAAAATGTTAAAAAAAACCAAACATCCCAACCCCAGCCAGAAGCTATTGACTCAACACCCACAAAAATGCCTTTCTACAAGCTTTTATGAAAGCTCAGTATCCAGATAGGATTAATTTGGGTGAAACCCTTTTTTTGAACAGCTGGCATTCGGACTTTCAAAGTCTACTTCAAGTCAAAGGTATAAGTAGATGAAAATGTCACCAACTGGCCCAGCAGTTTCCAGCCCATCTTTCAGTGCTTCCCAAGGCAGACAGGGATTTCAGAGGTCAGAGCTGAAGCACTGGCATTTCATCAAGGACCTAAATTACACAAATGAACCTCTGACTTATCCAACTGGCTGTGCACCTCTGGGAAGCAGCCCCTTGCATCTTGCATGAACACCAGTGAAATCACAGCCCCAGGAACGCCAAGGAACAGGGGAAACAGATGGGGCTCGTAGGGACACAAAAACATTCACAAAATAACAGTGGGAATTGAATTCCAAAAGCACCTTTTAACTGCATTTCCTTCAGTAACACGCAGACCCAGGACTTGGCGTATCAGTGTGTCCCTGCAAGGAGCAGGCACGTTTGAAGAGACACAGTTGCTTTCAGGTCTGAATGTTTTATTCAGCGTGTGCCGAGCCACACCAGCCTGGAGCTCTGCGAGCTGCTCCCAGCCACGCTGCCTTTGGGAGCCATTTGCCGGTCACATTGTCAGTTAACAGGAGTCATTTTGAAAGCAGCAATTCAGTCTCTACAGTCCTTTCGCAACACCATTTTCAGCCTGCAATTTGGATGATAGGAAAATTACAACCCTGCTGCACTATATTATGTGATATAAATGTTATTGCAATTAAGCCGATGAGGAGAAATCCCAGACAACAAAGATGTTTTGTTGCTGCTTCCTCCTTGTTCTCTCCCTAGAAGTCGAGCAGTTATGAAAGGGCAGTACAGGGGAAGAAGTGTTTCCATAAGCTGGAGGTGCTGCAGGAGCATGGGAGCAGCACAAACCCCCAGGGACACGCTGGGATTTCAGCCAGCTCCTTAACAAGTGATTTTCCTAAGGCACACACGAGGGAGAAGTGCTCTAAATAACAAGGTACAGCCAAAAGCAGTCCAGGTATCCAGGCATCCTTCTGGCAATGGAATAGGACATCTTAGGGCACTCTGGAGGGGATTTCCCATCAACTCTACTAGAGATCTTCACTCCACATATCCTCAGCATCCACCCAGTTTCCTTCTTCCAGCCTGAGCTCCAAATGCCTCTGGAGCATTCTGAAGTATCTGGAAGGCTCAAGCCCAGGTAGCACAGCAACACCTCCCTCTCCAGAGCAGGAAAATGGTGTTATAGGATACATTTCCTATGGGTGATCCAGCCACGGTCCCAGTGTCACCTATGGGCAGTGCTGCTGCGTGGGGCAGCTTTGGGGACAAAGACTGACTGGGACACCCGGCCAACTCTGCAAACACCTGGTACTTTGTCTCCTAAACCTCAGCCAGGCGCTGAGCAAATGTTTAGTTACAGGAGCACCAGCCACAGTAAATGACTTTGATTTCACTGTTTCTGAAGAGGAAAAAAATAAAGCAAGAAAGGAGTCCTAGCACTCATCATTTACTCCAAGGTGCTGTAACCAGGTAGAAACTTGTCTTTTATATGCTGAACTGTGTCCATGAAAACACATTATCTTTAAGTGGACACTGGAGGAACCACACTCAACATTGACTTCTTCATGCCATCACTAACACTGGATACTTCAATCATTTGAAGGTTTTAAGTGGAGATTAGCAGAGACCTCACCTGCATCTTTCTCTGGCAGTTCAGTATGTTTTGGGCGTGCTATGCAGCTGCAAAGCTCCTGAAAGGCAAAGCCCCAAGGAAGCCCTGCAATCTGCAGAACAAAGTCTCTGTCACAGACCCCATACTGGACAAAATCAGAGCCCAGAGAGGCATATGCCAAATCCCATTGCTCAGGCGGTTTCCAAAGGGTGCCCAGCTCTACCCCACCCAGCTGCAGATGCCAAGCCTGGCCAGCACCTCAGCAGAAATCCTGTCTCTTCAGCAGTGAACAAGCTCAAATGTTTTAAGAAATATCCAAAGTAACTCTGCCATGCAAGAGGCCTGAGAAGCAAGACAGTTATTTCCTCCTTTTTGTTCTTTTTTTTTGGGCTCCCAGGCCTGGACACCGGAGGATTCCAGAGACTGCAAACAGCATGTGGCTTCTTGGAACATCCCTTTGAACATCAGAAAGCTGTGGAAACCACTGGCCACAGATGACTTTGAGTGGAAGGCCTCCAGTCCTTCAGGAGACAGAGAAAGTCCCTTGCTGGCAGGGAAGCCAGCGTGCTTCCCAACCTGCACCCCGGAGCAGGGCACACGGCTCACGCCCTACTGGCTGGATGCTCCCCAGCCCTGTGGAAGCCCTTCTTGCCCTGCCCTGTGCCCCGGCAGTGAGGGGACTGGCAGCCACACATCCCTAATGGCTGGCTCCGATGTGCCGCCACGTCCAGCTGATTAGCTGTGGGTGATGTGAAATGTCAAACCATTATCTGCGACAGCCACTGCCACCGGCGCAAAACACCCTCCTAATCATGGGACTGGTGGTAAGTGGGAAAGGTAATGCTTAAAACACAAAGCGGAAATAAGTCTGAATTACTGAAACAAACCAGCAAACCCCTTTGTTCCAGTCAGCCTTTCCGAGGCGGGCCCTGCCTGGCTCGCGGAGGGATCGTGTCCTCGCAAGGTGATTTGCAATATCCTAATTAAGATGGCAGAACCATTAAGGACATTAAAAGCCTCCTGTCACACCCCTATACCCAGGTAGTTGCACATTCGCCCTGCTACGGGTCCATAACTTCTGCTCTGTGAACGCTCCCATCCCCATCCAAAGGTGGGAGTGTCTAGGAGGAAAATCCTGCTGAGGACAAGGGGGGGCGGAGCTCCTCACAGCACCTGCAGCCCACAGAGCACTGGAATAAACACCCCCCCTGGCACAGGGCAGGACAGGAGCAATCAGCTCTTGCTCACACCATGTGCTTCTGGAACATGGCTCCTGTCCACATGTGCTCACTCCAGCACTCAGGAACAGGTAGTCTGAAAACACTCCCAGCCAAAACCAGACCCAAACGGTGCTGCATTCAGCTACTGTCATGCTTGACACTTCTTATGATTTCTTGGGAAAACATTAATTTGAAACATTTCTACACTCCATACCAGTGCCACAGCAGGGAATAATCACCCCATTTCAAGCTCAGAGCAAGGCTCAGATATAGGCAAAAATTAAACAAGGATAAGAGCAAGAAACTGTTAAATGCCAAAAATATTTTACTGCAGGTTCAACAACAAAGTCTGGAGGAGATAAGTCTGTGTGTGTACTAACATTATATAAAAAAGTGATTATTCAGCCCTGGGAACAGAGCTATTGATTCCAGTAACAAAGGGCACTATATACACTGCAGTGGGTTTGCTCTTTTTAGCCTGAGAAAATTGATTTTCTTAAACTTTCCCTTGAACCTGCAGTAGGGTTTAATCTGAACCTAAAGGAGCCTTTTAAGAACTCCCATAAATTAAAATTATATCTCTTCATTTGGCACATTTTGGGTTCCTGCTGTTCCAGCAGAAACACGAGAAACATTGGAGAAAGAGGCGGGAGGAAGTGATAATGGCATTTTGTGACAGCGTCCCTGCACACGTTTGTTTCCACACATTAGAACTAACATGTAAACACTGAAACATAAACATTTAAACATTTATGTACACACATTAGAAATAACATGTAAACACTGAAAGTTCATAAAGCAAAACATAAGACAGCTTAACACTATTGTGAGACTTGAAGGCTGGAATTTAGCAGGAGAGGAGAAAAAGGCTGTAGGAGTACAGGAGATAAGAGGCTCATCAAAACCGACCCGGGAGCAAACAGCAGATGCAGGGCAGCCAGGCAGCCTGCTCTGCTGGCACACCAGGCACAGGGCACAGGTGTCCCCACAGCCATGCCCGACCCTTTTTGGTTTCCTGCCTTGCTACATGCAGGTGGCAGATGGAGGCAGCACCCATGGAGGGGCTCTGGAGACATCCCTGCTCCAGCACAGCCCCTTTGCCAGGAGTTCAGGCCTTGTGCCCAGATAGCTTAAGGCTGGCAGGGGAAAGTCACCTTTGGATCCACCCTCAGGTAAAAGGGAGGTGGTGCCCAGCCTGACTACATCCAGCCACCTGGTTTGACAAGTGTAGGGTGATTGAGGACCCAGGGAAGGTGTGAGCCCCTCACACACCCCATCTCTGTGATAATGGGCCTTATGGAGGTGTGAGCCCCTCACACACCCCATCTCTGTGACACTGGGTCCCGTGGAGGTGTGACCCTCCCAGGGCCCGGCCGGCCACCCCAGCACCAGCCCCTGCCCACACGTGGTGTGCCCACAAGCTGTTTACAGCTCCCACACACCGTCTCCTTTGTGGCCCCACTGAAAACCCCCAGTGTGCACCACACCACTGTACATTTACGCTGTTGTTTTTCCCCTCAGTAAGGCAGTAAATGACCTTTTATTCAAACAACAATTCCTAAAACAAAACCAAAAACCAGCCCCGTGGTCAGATGTGTGCGCGGCGAGGCAGGGTTTGTTATTTAAGCAGCAGCCAGGCTGTGTGCTATGCAAACAAACCCCACGCTCTGTTCTCCCAACCTCCTGCTGACTTTGCAACTAATTTTGTTAGCAAGAAGAACACACTGCGCCGACATCAATGCAGCAAAGAGCCCAGAGAGCCCGGAGACGTTTGTTCATAACTTTGTAACAAACATTGATCAATCGATTTTTGCCCGTGTGGGGAGGGAAAAGCCCACAAACAAAACAAAACACATATGGGGAGGATTTTTTTTCATGGCACAAAGGGCAATTAGGCACCCAACCTTCCAGTGAAATGAGATTCCTTACGGTCCTCCGTGCTTTTAAGTCCTTCCCTTACGCTCAATGGAAGCAAAATCTACTGTCAAAGGAGGAAAAAAATCAGCTGCAACCAAGAAAATGGTTATAGTGGGCCTGGTACAGCATTTCTGAATGCACCCGAACAAAGACAGGTGAAGGATCCTGACAAAGTAAAGGACACCCTATCTCATGGGTCTAGTCTTTTGTAGCATGTATCAGATCAATGTAGAACTAGCAAAACAGAAAACACTAATCAGCTATCAAAAATAATTAAGTGCTGGGTAAACAGGAGCATGAGCATATTTACCCAAGCCACTCCTCCAGTTGTGCACCACAGCAGCACAGGGGACCCCAGAGCCCCTCACCTGGCCAGGCAGGACAGATAGCATGTGGATCTACGGTGGCACAGCTGATCCAGCTTCTATGACCTGTGGTGCCAACGTGGCCTTTGGTGTGTGGAACAAGCTGCTCCCCTGAGTAGCCTCCCAGCCACTGGCACTGTGGTTCTGTTCAGAGGCAGCTTCTGGACACATTTTGATCTCAGGTCTGGGCAAAATTTCATCTGAGCATGTTTCAGCCAAGCTCCAGCCCTCAGCCTGGACATTTCATCTTCATGCCCAGCACCGCTGCCTGGGATCCTGCCTGCCTTTTCCCCAATGTGTTCCTCAACACTGTGGGGTCAGCTGCCTCCCACTCCTCGCCTGCACAGTGGGACTGTCCAACAGCCTTGGGATCCTGCAAAGACACAAACCTACCTGGAAGGGGAACTCCCGTAGGAGGGATGCTGAGCCTGGAAAACCAAACAGCTCCAACACTGCAAGACCCAGGGAAAGCATCCCCTGCACAGAAGAGGCCAGGGCTGCCAGACACAGCTCCAGGGAAAATAGCATTTTGTTTTCAGATGCAACAGTAGCCAGTGGAGAAGAAAGATGAAGCACAGCTTCCAAAGTTTACTCTTGCAGCCTAACTAACAGCTCACAACAATACTTCCTGGGCAAGTAGCAGTGACCTTATTTTTCCTTTGGAAATAGCTCTGAGGTTTCACTGACACAGATCACTTGCTCATTAAGCAGGTCCCTGAACAGAGAAATGCCACGGGGTGATTCCAGCACTGTCTGGCTGCTCCCCGTGCTCAGCACATGGCTCAGGCAAGGCAGCTGCCCAGACTGTGTCCCTCCTGCAGCCAGTGACATTTAGCTGGTCCCTGGGAACTGCCGAGCCAGCGAGCCCCTGGCTGTGGATCTCCTGCTCTGCATCTCTGGGGACTGTGAGAGCCCCTCACAGCAGCACCCCCTCACAGCCCTGACCCTCTGCCCACCTGGTTCCACACAAAACACTGAGCCCCTTTGCTCTGACACCAGCCCTGCAGCCACTCTGCCTGGAACTCCCTGAGAGCAAGCAGTAGCACTGGGCAGGGAGAGCAGGATTTTAAAATCCTTCTTGGCAATATGAATTGTCCTAATAGTTCTGAGCATTTATACACTTAGAAATATTTACAATTTTTATAAAACAGAACCAGCATAGCCCAAAAGATTTCTGGTGGTGGTTGACAAGAGAAAACAGGAATATTTTCCATAGATTAACCAGACAAGTACTTGCATCCTGTCGTGCTCGCAGGCTCAGGTGCTCAGCCCCAGCAAAGCAGCCTCTCCCCAGCAAAACAGCCTCTCCCCAGAGGCTGCTGCGGATTGCACAGGCTGAGGAGCCAGTCAGTGGAGAACTGAGCAACACCATTCATCACGACCGAGGGGTTTGGGAGCCCTCTCCATGCACTGCTCCGGGGCTGCGGGCCACAGACAGAGGCGGCACAGTCCCGCCGGCATCTGGCCCGCGCCCAGCCGGTGCTGCGGCAGCACAAGCTGCATTCTGCCCTGCTGCTATTTACTCACAGCTACAGATGTTGACATAACAAAGAGCTACAGACAGACGGACAGAAGGGGAGCAGTGTTGCAGTGCAGACACTGTGGGCTCTATTCTTCAGGAAAGCGCCTCTGACTTCCCCACCCAGCCCTGCGATTCCTTTGGAAATCATCTGGGCTGGTGAAGCTTGCTTTCCTCTCGTGGGACACAACTGGTGTGAGAGAACATCAGCTTTGCTGTTTGTTCCTGTGCTGAACGGAATCCTTATCAATCCACAGAAAAACCAATTGTTTCAAATCAAGGGTCTGAAAGCTCAGGGAGGCACTGGCAGTATGTACTTCTACTTGCCCCCCCTGAGGGGCCGCACAGGGAAAATCCTGGCTTTGCACTCTTTACAGAGCCCAAATTAAAGGGATGACTTGTTTTGCAGAAAAAAACCCCACACTTAAATGCTTTTTTGGAGACACCACCCTGCATTTCAAAGCTTTGCAACTGCACAAAAAAGCATTCAAATAGCAAAATAAAACATTTTGAAAATCACAACACAATGGTCAGAAGGGCAAAACCACCTGCAGAAGGTGGCCAGAGCTGGGTGTGGAAGATGTGCCAGCAAGGCTGTGCAGCACTGCCCAGAGCTCTGCACAGACTGTGCTCAGTGCTGCTCTGAGGAGTTTGCTCCTGCTCTCCTCCTGGCCAAGATGTGCTGCGATGTCCTGAGAGCCCTGCTTGCCTCATGCTGCCAGTGCCAGCGACGTAGGCACTGACCCCTGACTCCAAGTCCATTTGGGAAAGCCAGTCCCACACCAAACCCTGCAGGTCCAGGGCACCGCTGCGCTCACACATCGTGTCCCCTCACACACCATCTCCCCACAAGCAGTCTGTGACCACTCGGATGCCTCAAGCACCGTGCAAGCCAGACAAAGGATTCAAGTTTTTAAACAGTTGCTTTTTTAAGCTTCTGGTGTGAACCAAAGTTCAGATCCTTCACAACTGGTAGGAAAAGATATTATTGCCTGGAACCATGCCCAGAAAAACTCAAAGTCAAGCCTCCTCCTGCCTGTGCTGGTGCCAGCTCCCAGTGCTCCACCGAGATGCCATCTGGTGCCTACAGGCAGAACAGCCAGCTCTTCTCTTGGGCAGGGTTTGGGAGACATTCAGGGGGGAATCAACAGCCCCCAGGCAATAACTCACAGCATTTTTTCCGCTGGAAGATTAACATTGCCCTTGCACTGTACCAAGGTGTCTGAATGCTCCAGGCTGGGCTGCAAGGAGAACATGGGTACCAGTCACAATCAATTTTGCTGCTGCCTCCCCCAGATGGGGATTTGCAGCGTTGCACTGCAGACATCCCTGCTGCTGGAGAGCTGTCCTGGCACAGCACACGGCCCCAGAGTGGCCTCCCATCCCACAGCCACACACCACTGGTCCTGAAGGGGCTGTAAAGAGCTTTCTGAAGAGCAAATAAATGAGTTGACTTCATAAAGAAAAGCAGGGAGCCAAGTATCCTCCTTCCCTCACAGAAATGAGACTGATTATGAGGTAGGTGTTCTTTGGAAGCCCTGACAGCAGCAGCTTTGTGGGTGGTGTTCCTCAGGCTGTGGCTGGTGCAGGGGTTGGCCAGTGGCCAGAGGACCCTGTGCCAGGACAGTGGTCACAGCCGAGCTGCTCTGACTGGCTCTGCCACCCCACCAGGATCCCGGCACCTCACACGTCCCTCCCCTGTGCCAGGTGCTGCAGTAGGCACAGCTGGGCACACACCAGTCCTCGGAGAACCCAGAATTCCCTTAAACTTAGCCCGTTTTGCCATCTCTAAAGCAATACAACAGGAAACAAACTTGGCACCCTTTCGGAGGAAATACCTTGCAGGATGCTGTTTCCCAGCATCCCTGAGGACAATCCAGACCTACCACTTGATTTACACTGGATAAAATCAGTTTTTCCCCATCACCAGTACAACTATTGCTTGGGCAGCAGACCAGTCAGTCCTGTTGTACCCCAGAAACTCAGTCCTTCCTTCACCAATGTCTGGAAACATTTCCTACCACAAGCCAGGGAAAGTGGAGGAGAGGAGTGGCTGGGTCAGAAGCTGGAGAGCTCCTTCCATGCCCTGTGCCCTGAGTAGCAGCAATGCTGGATGTACAGAACCCAGCTGGGAGAGAACAGATCCCCAGGGAGGAAAGGGGAAACACGAGGCAGTATGCTTTCCAAATAATCCACAGGGAGCATTTGAGCCTAAAGCAAACACATAAACTTACTAACGATATCCACCAGCATCAAACAAGTAGGAGGAGGAGATGTTCACCCTCACAGCTTGTTTTCTCAGTCCTGGGAAAACAAATGTACATTTGTAAAATGGAAAAGGTGCTTGAAATCCCACCGCAGCTTCTGTGAGAGGCCAAGTGTCCATCCAGCCGCATCTCAGGGCTGAATGACTGATCCTTGAGAAGTGCCGGGCAGCTTTATTTCCTGGCGCACATTGCCACCTCGTGGCTTTCCTCCGGCTTCCAGGAGAGGCTGCAGGATTCAGAGCTGCAGCCAGCGTACATGGGAAGTCGTTTGGCAATACTTCCATTTGTTTGATCACAACCTGCAGCTGCAGAATGACCAGGCTCTGAAATAACACTGGTTACGGTTATAGAGCTCAGCCTCGGCAGCTTCAGTTCCACAGCAATATTTTCCCCGGTTATGGTTTGTATTGTCTGACATTATGGTAGGAAATAAAATCAGGCAACTAAAGAATTTTACATATAAAAAATACAAACAATTAATTAAAACCCCCAGCAAGTGCATCTTTCACATTTCCGCTGTTCCTGTGCTAATTCCTGGGGAAGTTAAACAGGTATGTTAGCTGCATAATTATTTGTTTACAGAGGAGGTTGACACTGGTTTACAGAGTACAGACAACCATGTAATTCCTCTGCAGCTACATGGTAATTATTGCACTATTATAGAGCAATTAAACATGCAAATAAGCATTATACCAGGGGGTCTGTATGGTAGCTGCCAACAAGTGTAGGACAGAAAAGCAACAGTGAATCAAATTACAGTATACTAGAGGGGTACCAGCTATAGCAGGTAGTTAAGAGTATCATCTTTTACACTGCAAGTCATTTTTGTAGCTTTTCTGGCTGCACAAATGTCTGGCCTAATGACCCAGGAGAGATCTAATTTTGCAAGTTCTCTGTGTGGGTTAATAATTTTGCCATCCCATTATGCCTCTTCTTTTCCTGAGGGTGGGAACAAACCCATCGCTTACTCTGAGATGGTACAAAGCCTCCAGAGAAACGGTCTCCAGAACTCTGTGACACACATATGAGTCTGACTTTGTCCTGGTTGGTTTCTTCAAGAGACAAATTTGAATATTAACATACCCTTGTCCAGCTGTGAGCTCACTGCCCTAAACACAAAGTTCTTTGCTGCACATCAAAGCCAAACTGTTCAAAACAACCCTCAAGCCTGAGCTGCAGCAAAACCTCAGGCCGTGTGTAAGGGTAGGACCTGACAAACTCAAACCTCAGATTCATTTTTTCCCAGAGATTCTCCCCCTGCATTTTTTACTTTTGTGAATGTTTGAGCACAGCCGATACCTAAAATTGGGTGGACGTGTATGAAAGAGAGATCACAACACACACTGGGACAGAGAAGCTTTCCCAAGTAAACCAGTTGTATTTTTAGTCCAAGTTTGCACCCAAGCTCGTGAGCCAACCAGGCTCAGAAGGACCTACACCTTTAACATCCTTTCCTAGGGATGGCTCCCGTATGCACTGCAGCTCTGAGGGAAGTTGCAGGGATCTGTGCCCTGTCATGCTTATTGAAAGGAATATCTGCCCCAAAATAGCAGCTCCCTTAATTTAGTCAGCAACTTCCACTGCAGAAGCATCTCTGCTATGCCCTGGCTGGGTACAGTGATGTGGCTTTTGCACTAGTCCAAGACACACAAAAACAGACTTGGGGCAAGCTGGCATTAGCTGTGGCCACTGCATTTTCCGTAACTACTTGACACGCCTGCCACACTTTTCCAGCCATGTCTCTTAACGTTTGATGAAGACAAATAAATACAAATAAATATTGTAAACCATTTGCACCTAGGGCTAAAATACCACCGTTCCCGTTTCCTTCTGTCCCCTCCAGTGGGCCTTTGCAGGGCTCAACCCCACACCTCCTGCAGTCTGAGGGAAACTCTGCCTCCATCCCAGGGGAACCTGGATCAGGGCCCAACATAAAGGCAGGAATTAATGAAAGCCATTTCCCTTGCACTTCTCTGCAATGAGCTGTTGCTCAAACCAGTTGGCCCTCCTGAGGCTGTGCTGCCATTGCCTGGGCACAGAGGACCCAGTTATAGCTTGTTCAGAAATCCCAGCAAAATTTTAGATATTTATATATATTCATTCCCAGTGACCAGCTGAAAATAGGCACATTTATTTTGACTACAGACAGATTACCTTTGAGATGCATACTAAGGCTCTTGGTTCCCTTACTCTGTTTCCAAACACAGAAATTCTGCATAGTTGAAAAAGCAGGCTCTTATTACCTTTAATGCATATATTTGTTAAGACAGCAACCATAGTCACAGCCACTGTTACCCTTCCCTTGCTCTGCCCCCTCACTTAGCAACCAGTCTGAGTGCTGCCAGCATTATTCTTGGCTTGCCAAGGAAACTATTTCTGTCCCCTGAATTTCATTTCCTAGCAAGAGTTCAATTTATATTTTGGTGCTTTATGGTTGTCATGAAAACCCTCCTTGCCCTGCTAATGATAAGGTATGCTGCAGTCTCCTGCTCCCACTCTGCAGATCCCAGCTTCCACCTCCATCCCTGGGACTGCACCCACAACTTGCTGAGGATCACATACTTGTCAGCATATGTGCAAAAAATAACATCTTTCCAGATTTCATCCATTGGTATCTCAAAAGAGACTTCTCAGGAGAAAGCAGTTTTCCTACCTCCTCACTAAGGACAAATCCACGCAGCTGGAGTTCCCTGCAGAGGGAGCAGGCTCTCCATCCCATCACAGCCAGGGATGCGAGTGGAAATTCTGCCTTTCAGATAAGCAGATGGCATCTATCACCAAACTTGTTTGGTTCCTGTGGATACCCACAAGAAAGGAGGAAGTTCCCTGAAGGCAGGTAGGTATTTTACCTCTCACATCCCCAGCACCAGGAACCCTGAGTCAGAGCAGTACTGCAGGGACCTGCCACCACCCTGCAGAAACCTGTGAGGTTCACCTGTATCCTTCTCGTCAGAGCTCTTGATGTGTCACTTCCAGGAAAAGACCAGGCCATGCCAGTGGCATCACTGCTGATGCCAAGTGGGTGCCAAAGGGATTTATACCTTTCCAGCTGCCAAGGAGAAGGAAACACCTCTGTAACATGAGCCCAGCATGTGCCACACACGAGCACTCCCAGCCAGCAGCACCGAGGGTACACAGGCACATGGCCTGACCTGCTTTTAAACACCAAAGCAACTCCTCCACAGGCTCCTGAGTAGCTCCTGAGGGCCTTCTCCCAGCATCCCAGGTTTCTCTGCTGCTCTGTGGTGCTTTAGAACCCTTCAGAGCACCACCAACCCCAACCTTGGGCTTTGCCCCCTCTGCCTCCTCTCCAGGTAACAAGGAATGCTGGCAAAGCCGGTGTGGAGCAGGGGGGAACTGCAGCCTCTTCCCCTCAAATACAGCTTTCCCTACATGGGGTGTAGCTGGGTAGTGCATGCTAATAATTTGTCAAACACTGAACTGGAACTGAGGATAAGAATCATGCTTTTTGTACAGAAAATTGAAAATGAAATAGTGCCTAGAGCTGCAGCTATTACACAGCACATTATCTTGAAGGGCTTTGGTGTAATTTAGATAAAACACCGTATCTCTGATTTCAGAAATGTCAACATCATTCTAAATGTACATGTGGTTTTCCATCCGTTTTCTGTGAAGACTTAGAACTCCACAAGCCTCTCTCTCATTCTCTCCATTTTCTTTTTAAATTGGCAAATGAGTATTCCATCTTTCAAAATTTCAGGTACATTTTTATATGTGGGAAAAGTGCATGTTCAGAGATGCCCCTGAGTGGCTCCATTATGGATCTCATCAGCTGTGACACACTTCCTGAAATAAAATCTATGCATTTGGATGAAACAGAAAAAATTAATACCAGAACAAGGATGAAATGTTTCACTTCCCTCCTGCGCCCCTGATATTCATGTCACACTTCATCCCTCGTGCTCTGTACCTTTTCTTCAAACCTCCTTCAAGGAGGAAAACACACAAACTGCAATACAGAAAATTCCATTCAAGCATATAAATCCCCCCTTTTTCTGGGTGGCCCAGGTTGACTGCAGAGGCTGTGCAGGCTCCATCCTTGGACATATTCCAAAGCCAACAAGGCACAGTCCTGAGCTCCCTGCTCTGGGTGTCCCTGCCTGAGAAGGAGTTGGAGTAGCTGATCTCCAAAGGCACCTACCAGCACCACCCACTGTGTGAGCTCTGTTTCATTGTTAGTTCATCGCAAAATGTGTACAATCAACATGAATTTTATCTGTTTTTTGCCACCTCTGACCTCTGATCAGGTTTCAGGAATGTCTTACACCCTGCTGCTAATTGACCTCCAATGATTTCACACTGTTCTCCTGGGAGGGGGGAAAACAGAGTTGGCACAAAATGCCATGGGGATGTGCCTCCTGCAAATGTTAGAGGGAGGGAGGGAGGGTCAGGCAAGGGGCCTTTGCTGCCATGGCTGCTGCACTTCCAGCATGGGCAGGTTTGGCTCTCCTTGCCTTTACCTGAATCAGCAGCTGGACAAAAGAAACGGGATTTCATCACCAGTACATTCACATTCTCATTTAACTCTCTGCAGCACCTCCTTTCCCAATCCAGGAGCTGGAGCACACAGCCCAGGCTGTGGGAAATCACCACGCACTGTGCAGGAGGGTTGTGGCATCCATTTATCCTGAATAAAATGCCCTGGGCGTGCAAAAGATGCAGATCTCCACCACTTGAATGTTTGCAGTGACACCTGAGTATCCCGAGTACCTGTGACTGTCCAGCACTCTCAACAGTGTATGACATGAATAAAGAGGTTTCTAATTAGATTAAGGCTGATCAAAAATACATAATGAATTACCATTCTTCTTTTTTACAAAGCCAAATACTTTGTGAGAAGAATGCCATTGTCATTTAAACCTTCAGCTGAGCCTTCGGCAACTCCTCACATTAAGCCTTGGCACTTCCCAAGTGCCATGGATAGTTCTAGGCATGGCTGTTGCCATCGGCTCTGGGCACCTTCGCTCACCACTCCTGCATACACACACATGGAATCAACCCAGGGAATGTTTATAGGGATGCAAGTCTTCAGCTTCAATTTACAAGTTCATTAACAGTGTCCCTGCAAAGATCAGTTTTTTTAATTGGAGCCCTAATTAGCAATGAATTCTCATTATTTTTCATTGAAATCCCAAAGCAGCTTTGGCACATTCTCTTTGTTCTCTTGAAAACGGGGAAGTGGAGAAGTGTAAGGAAGATAAAGACACAGCTGATGATATACTGGGAGGGTGTTTTCTCCTCGAGCCATTCCTTCACTTTAATATATTTTGCAGCAATTTCCTTATTATTTATGATTTGAAGAAGTATCTATTTCCATAAAGAAACACTAACACCACTGTTGGCTATTCCCTACCCTCCCCAGAAGGACGTGTCCCTAGGATAAGATGCACCCTGTAATGAGGTTGGCTCTTCATTCTGTGCTCAGGCAAAACCTCCATCGATGTCCAGAGGCGTTTTCCAAGTGTGGGGGCACGAATCCAAAACGTGGCCATGAGAAAAGGCCTGAGAAACAGCCAACCAGCCCCCGACTGCAGCGCAGCAGCTCTGACAGGGAAATGGTAATCGGGGGAGAGGTTTGCCAAAACCTTCATTAGTACTGATGAGGTCAGGGCCTGGATCGACCAGCTGGCAGTGGCGCTGTTTCCTGGGAGCTCCAAGGACTGGCTCAGGCTGAGGCAGAGGTGGCTCCGAAGGTGATGGGTTCTCAGAGGCTGCCTAAGCAATCCCCCCAGATTTACTGGGATGTGCTTGTCAGGTCCTCACTCTAATTCTTCCAGAGATCTAAAAGTGAAGTATCAAGCAACTAGAAATCAATTTTTTTCTTGGGTTTGAGCCCTTTTGTGGCCCAAGTGCTTTGGAAAGGCCACAGAAGGAAAAGAATCAGCACCACTCCTTTTTGCTGTAGCTAATAAGCAAATAATGAAACAAAGACATGAATTTTGCCCATAGAAGAACAGGGCAGCACCCGTGGCATCTCCACCTCCTTCGACCTGCATTGCATCCACTCCCAGCTGGAGCCCTGTGGCAGCACAGGGACATCTCTCCTGGCAAGGGACTGTGGAAGACAAGCACAGCAAGATATTGGTGACCTGTGCCCACCCTGGTGACAAACAGAACTTAGCACTGGGAGAAAGGAGTTGGGCTGTTGGACCGTGCTGGTGTCTGCTCCAAATCCAGAGATGTTTCAGGCTCTTGGCAAATTCTGGGATTTTTTTCCAGAGGGATGGATAATCATCACATTGTTTCCACAGTACTTGTACAAATTATTTTGATAATAAGGGACCTCCTGTGACATTAAGTACATTTTAATTACAACATTGTCTGTAATGCATATATCTAATTGCAAATAATTATTTTATAATATTTTTTCTGTAGGCCTGTTAGATGCATAAGATATTATCTTCTGACTCAGTGGTACAGGTTAATTAAAATTTCTCTTTTAATATCGTTTCAAAGCTAACCACATAATTTCATCTGAACACCAGCTGTGTTGGTAAAAATTATTTTTTTATTATTTTTTGTCATGTTTGTCCATGGAAGAAAACCCGAGCCATTTCTGCAGGTTGTAATTACTGCACTGCTTTCTGCAGTCATTCATTTGCAAAGGAAGAAAGGAAGGAAGAATGTGTGGAACATCAGTGGCCAGCGGTTGCTTTGTGTGTTACTGGTTCATTTCGAAGGATTTGTTGTTCTGCTTCTCATGTACAAAAAGCATTTGAGATCTTCTCTTCAGAAGGAGAATTGAAGATATCACACAGCCTGGTTTGTCAGAATAAACTGTACTTAGGGTTAAGACAATCAGAGTGGTCATTCTGGATGTTAACAAAGCCCAGCTTAAGGGCGATCCCAGTCAGCTGCTTCCTTCCTCATTTATTGTTCCTCCAAGTGATAAAGAGCCAGCACAAGATGAGATAAAAAATGAAAGTATGAACATAATGTTCAGTCAAAAAGAGAGAGTTTAGGTTAAATAGATTGCAATACAAACCCAAGAAAGCCGAGGAGAGAAGAGGAGGAAAACAAACTCTTACTGCAGGTGGCAGGACCCTTCATCTGTAACTTGCAGGAACAAGTGACCCTTATTTCACCCTCTGTGCATCAATTCCTAGGACCAGAAGCGTTTGTGTAAGCCTGACTGTCAGCATCTCACCGCTGTTTCACACCCCACACACTGTGTCTGAGTGTTCAGAGCCAGCTCCGGGGCCGGAAGCAGGACACGGCTGGCACGGACAGGGTTAACAGTGTCCCCAAAGGAGGGGAAGGGGGCTCTGCCTTGCCGGGCCAGAGGTGAACTCTGCCAGGAGGAAATTGCTGCAGCTCTACCGAGATCACGAGTGACCTTTCCTCTTGGAGAGGGGTGAAGTAAACAACACTTATCTCGGATTTAGAGCCGTTGAGACAAGCAGCACTTTATCTCTGTTCCGTGGCACAAGGAGCAGGGAAGCAGAGGGATGATTTTCCTGTTTTTACCGTGTAAGCCATCTCTTAGCCCAGTCTCAAGTTGAGCTGAAACATCTCCTCATGGAAAGATCTTGGCCAGAGCAGTAGGTTACGGGCTTGCACAACGTGCCATAAACTTCTTCGTGCAGTTCAACCTTTCGCAAAGGCACTCTGAGCTCTCCTTAGCGGGTTGATATTTTTACTCCATGAAATTTCCACATCCTCCATACCATTTCCTTTTGGAAGGTATCAGGGGACATGCAATCCCTGTTCTTTCTATTTTGGATTTTTTTCCACCCGTAGACATAAATCCTTCCCTTTCCCTCTATACACAGTTGGAGATTCTGGCAGAAGGAAATCTAATGGGGTTTTTTGACAGTGGATTTATCCTGTCTATTATTTTTACTATAAGAATGACATCCGACTGCCTCATGTGCTGCAATGGTTTTTCCTAAATAGCCCTGTACCTAGAAATCCATTATCTTTTATGCCAGATTTCCAGAATTAAAACTCCTGAAAGCCCAGTTCTCAACAGCCTGGGGACACTCCTGCTCCCAGCCTCATGTGTGGTTTATTTCAGCACTGTCGCCCACCAATTTCCACCCTGAAGCCCTTTGGGAGCTGTGCTCCAAGCAGGGCTGGGGCCAGGTCCTGCTGTCCCTTGGATGTCCCCCCTGGCGTGCCAGCCTCCGAGTCCTGTGCCTGCCTGTCGCCTGCACAGCTCATACCTGAGGCTGTGGCTACAGTGCATGGCACAATGCCCCAGTTTTACACTCAGACATCTATCCCTGGTATTTGGGTCCAATCCACTGTATTTTGATTTTTTTTGAATGGCCAGCACAGCAGAAGGCTCGTGCTGCTCCTGTGGCTAAAGCTCCATACACCAGCCCAGACCTGTGTGCTGTGGCTCCTCTGAGGAGCATGGACTTTTGGGGATCAGAGTGTCCCATCTGCTTTTCCTAAAGTCAATATTCAACTCCTCCTAGTAAGGATTAAATAAGTAACTCCTGCTAAATAATTAACTGTTTTCTGGGAAGCTGGGAGGCTGGGGTGTGATAATCTGAGAAGGCAGCACGTGTGCTCGGGAGACATCCTCCACAGACACCGTGTCCCTTTGGACTGCCCTTCTCCCCCCCCGCAGGATGAGGTGGATAACTGGTCACAGCCCTCCTGGCTCCCTCTGCACTGCCAGCCCCTCCCAAGGCTGGCACACTCCACAGGCCAAGGGGCAGTGAGAAACCCTTTGGGTGCCACATGAGAGGGGCTGGGGAAATCCCTCAGTGAGGGTTAAATGGATGAGGTGCCTTTGCTTCCATAAACTTGGCTAAACTCCAAACCTTTGCAGAACTTGATCCACGGAAAGCAGGATCCAGACTTACAGAAAGTCAGGCATATACAAAAAATTCAGCACTTACTGTGTGGCTTTGAGTCTGAAGCAGAGCTTTGCAGGAGCGGGCATCCATGCCTGTATGCCCTACAGGAACACTGTTAGGAAAACAACCCACCAAACTCAGAGCCCACTGGAAAAGTCTTTTCCACATGCTTAGTCATATCTGAGCAGAGAGGGCAGAGCCTCGTTTCCCTACGCAGCACACTGGCACAGCACCAAAGCTCTGCCAAGCCCCTGCACCTAAGGCAGGAAGCACCAAGTGAGCTGATTCCAATGCAGGAATAAGAAGCTCGAGCGCCTTAATGGATGTGTTGGACCAAGGATATGCAAGAGGACATAAAACCAACTTTCCAAATACAATTTGAAGCATTTTGTTTGAAGGACAGAAAGTCAGTACCGGCATTCTACGCTAAGGAAACCATTATCTCACCTGTAGGTTGTTCAGGAGGCAAGTCTCCTGTATTTACTTTTCCCCTACCTTTTTTTCCTGGGCTCAGTATAAAGTGTTATATTGACACAAGTAAGCGGAGAAGTTCCGTAATTTAATCTCCGCCATTAAAATTTCAGACTGCACGGGAAAAGCAACCCTGCCTGTTCATCAGGTCCAGTGAATTCAGGTGGCAGCCGGTGTCACCTTTCCACAAACTCCACGAACCAGGCTGCTTCCAGGATGGGGGGGAAAGAAAGGCATGAGCCGTGCAATTCAGGGATAGCGTGCTGGTCTGTGGTGCAAATGCATATTAATAATTCAGGCCATTCTATTTTGGGCTGGGAATGCACTGCCCCTCACCTGTACTGCTTAAGGCAATGCCTGAAATAGAACCTCCCGTAGGAGCAGCCTGGAGGGCAGTGCCAGCAGGCTGGCAGGGCTGGCACTGTGGGGACAGCCTTTGCAAGGTCAGCACTTCCCTTTGGTCAGTGGAGTCTTGGCTGGGCTATGGCGCCCCAGAAATCTCCCCCAGCCTGATGGGATGCTGGTCTTCCTCCAATGGAGCCAGCAGGAGCGGGGTCTGCCACACCCAGCCAGGCAGGCAGGCTCCTGCACAAGGAGGGATTTTCCTAAGGAATACCGAATCCCTGCCCAGCGCTGCTGTGCCTGTGCTGGTATGGTCAGCTCGCTCAGGACACCACACCGTGCTGTGACCTCTAACAAGTCAGTTCTGCCATAAGTGATTACAGCTTTGTCACCTTAAGTGACTGCTTTATATAGATTTTACCTCAGATCCTGAAAGCTGAATGACCAAATCTCTTTCAGGAAATTATTCTACCTTAAGCACTGGCTTTCAGAAATGCATCATCTGACTTTCTGGGAAATTGCAAATGTTATATTGTTGGAAAACACAAGTCACAGGACTTTACAAGTGGTTCTCCTGCACAGGCTGAAGTCACTGCTGCAGGTTTACTGGCATCTCTGGCTTGTGCTATGCTACGTCAGCTCCTAAGTGAACAATTTGAAAAGTTGTATTTGATGATGTTTGAACCAAAAGGGAGAGCAAGGACTGTCCTAGAGCACTGTGATTCCAGGCATGGCATTCTCTGGAGCTTTTCACAGGGAGAATGTCTGGCGCACTTCAAACCACCAAGTGCCTAAAGCTATGCAGTTTGGTGCTAAGCACCACAATGCTCCCCTGGTCATCACACAAGTTATCAGACATCAGAGCATCTATATCACCACAATTCCTGAATCTGCAATGTTGGGTTTTTTTAACAAAGCAGAACACGACGAAAACATGGAACAATCAGAAACTGCCGGAAGAGACAAACTGAAAGTTGTTCATTTTGTAAATCAATTAAAATAAAAGGGAAGAAAAAAAATAAACAGGAGCAAGCCAAGACTTTAGCCATGTGCTTCCTCAGCCAACTGCACAAATTGATTTGCGGCAATGGAAGGGGAAAGCCAGAACAGGCCAATTCACTCTTCTCAGGAAGCTGTTGATGCTCAAATTGCACCATGTGACCCAAAATTTTAGACAATTGTTGCAGAATGATAACTTCTCCAGAAGGAGACGTTGTGCCATGGTGTGATGGGAAGGATGTGCAATAGGAATTACCGTAAGCCTGAGCCGGGCTCCAAGGCGAGGGACGATGCCACAGCAGTGAATTTTCTGTGGCTGTCTCCAAGGCATTCAACCTTTCTGTGTAAGAAAAAGGATTAATCAGTTTTTTCATCTCCAATGCTGTGCATCATCACTATCCATTTCCCTGACTCCAGCAAGTGACTTCTTACTTCTTACCACAGGGCTTGGTGGCACAGGCAGCCTTTGCTCTGTCCCTTCCAGAACCCAGCTGTGCTGCAGAAGGGGAAAGCTGTGCCATGCTCACAGGCAGGGTGTGGAGGAGTACTGCCTGCAGCCCCCTCCTCCACAGCCCCCCAATGCCTGCTTCTTTATTTATGTATTTATTTGTCCACTGTAATTTCCACCCAGAGCCCTTCCCTGCTCCCGTGTGCACGTGGCCATCCCGGGGTGGAGGAGCTGGGACCCTCCCTTCCCCAATGGGAAACTCTAATGGGACGTGCATAGGGCTTGTCGACCTGTTGCTCTGGTGACCTCAGGCTTCTGCAGCAGAAACAATCCCTGAGAGGGCTCAAAGGAAGTGAGATGTAGCAGTGATGTGTTTTCTGCTTCTAACAATAGCAATTCTTGTGACATTTTATTTTCTATGCTGGTTCATGGCTGAAAAAATAAGTTCTATGTGATGTGTAAATTGATTTTTAAGCAATTTTGTTCAAAATGAAGAAGCATGTATGCAAATCATTTCCCTGAAACACATTGTTTTCTTTTTTAGGACAACAGCCTGCTTTGAAACTTACTAGAGTTTACTTTCTAACGCAGGATTTTTACTGAGAGGATCTGAGGGCCTTTAACCGAAAACCCTGCTGGTTTCTGATTCTGGGATGGATTGTGCTTGTGTTGTGTAACTATGAGCCTGCTCTTTTACCTTCCCTGTGTGTAAAGACAGCACTTCTTATTTATATACTTCCAGTGCAGTTATTCAAAACCTGAATGGAAATTTGCACTGATTATTTTTGAGGGTGGTGAGGCCCTGGCACAGGTTGCCCAGAGCAGCTGTGGCTGCCCCATCCCTGGAAATGTCCAAGGCCAGGTTGGATGGGGCTTGGAGCAACCTGGGATAGTGGAAGGTGTCCCTGCTCACGGCACAAGGGAGGACCAGACGAACCTTAAGGTCCCTCCAACCCAAATCTGTGGTTCTGTGATTCCACAATAGATCAAGAGCCTACCTAGGAGTCAGTTCCCTACGGCGCCTCCATTCCAGCTGCCCGGCCCTGGGCATTCCCGCGGTTCTCCCGGGATTCTCCGCTGCGCCTCGCGGGAGTCCCCGAAGCGGCACGGGACTGCGGTGTCCCCCGGCCACCGCCACGGCGGGGTGCCGTCATCCCGGCGGGGTGCCGTCATCCCTGCGCGGTGCCGCGGGGCGGCCGCGGTGCCCGGGGGGCCCGGCCCCGCCCGGGGCCGGCGCTGGCGGGGCCGGGGGGTCCCGGAGCGAGGGCTCTCGGCTGCCCCGGTGACGTCAGCGCCACGCCGCGGTGACGNGGGGTGGCGGGAGCGGCGTGTGGGGAGCGCGCCCGGCGCTCCTCCATCCCCGCGGCTGTCCCCGCATCCCTGCCCGCCGCGCCGCCGGGATGTTCTCCAGGAAGAGCCACGCCGATGTCAGGAAATCCACGCAGAAGGCGCTGGACCCCAAGCGGGACGTGCTGACACGCCTCAAGCACCTCCGCGCACTGCTGGGTGAGCGGCGGGGGGGCCGTGAGGGGTGGGCGCGAGGGGACCCGGCCCCGGGGCCCTGAGCCCCCTCATGGGGTGCGCGGGCAGAGCCGCGGCCGCGGGCGGGTCTGTGGGCGCTGCTCGCCCTCCGCTGCCGTGTCCGGACGAGACAACAGTGGAACCGGGGGAGAACGGCTCTCCTTGCTGCAGACAGAGAGCCCCTCCTGCCCTGGGATCCCCGGGCTCCTGAGCGGCTGCGGGAGCTCCTCGGGCTCCCCAGGCTCTCTCCGCCGCACAGGCAGCGGTTCGTGTCCTGCCCGAGGCGCTGCCGGAGAAAGTTAGGGGTGCACGGTGCCTTGGGAAACTCGTGTTTGCCGGTGTCCCGGTGGGCTGGGTACGAAACTGCAGGGAAATGCACATCCCTTGTTAATTTCGGACATACGCTCGCAGAAACTTTCCTCTTTTCAATAACATCGATTCGGGGCTCTTTGTTGGTTTTTTAAACTCTCCGAGAAGTCTTGGTATGGTGTTTTGTGGTGACTCCATGTTTGGGGCAAGGTTGAACGTGTATAAGGGCGCCTTGCAGGTGAAACCTTTCACCCTCATCATCGTGGAAAGCCGCTGATGCATTTCAGCTGTGATTCTTCCGGAGGTGGAAAGCCGCGGATGTGTTTCAGCTGTGAGCTGGGATTCGGGAGGGTTTGGGTGGCCCCGTGTTCGCTGTTAAAATGCAGCAGGAGCAGGCTCTCCTGAGGGAAACATTACGGACGCCTGCTGATTTCCAGGTGATGCCCGTTTGTCTCAGGTGTGAGGGATCATCGCAGATGTGCCGCGATTGTTACTTGTGATCTGACGCACTTAAGGAGCTGATTTGGGACAGCTGGTTAGGGGACAAAGTGTTGGGTACATCTATCACACTGTTGCGTTTGGTGACTTTTTAATTAAAGGTGTTTGTGGGCGCTGGTTTAAGGTGAAGGTTGTTGCAGAGCCAGAGGGCTGGCTGGGGGCTCTGGTGTGTCCAGCTGCCTGGCTGGGCAGTGCAGGCACTGTCCGAGCAGGCTCTGGGTATGCTCCTGGGATGTCTGCTCTTGGCGACACCGGCATAAACGTTTGAGGTAGCATGGGAGTGGCTTTTGGAAGATGCTGTCTTGATAGATATGCTTGCAAGTGTGTTTTCCATGGTACTGTTCAGCACGGAAAAAAACCCCACATGTGGGAAGAACCTTTCCAGCATTTAAGAAAAAAAAAAAGCTTTTGGTATAACGGTTCAACAGTAGTTGGATAGTTGGATTTATTTTTTTTTAGCCTTCTCCCCAGATGTGTCTCTTCTTGTCCTGGCCAGGGGTGGGAATGTGTGTGTCTGTTTCTCCAACTGCTTCACTCAGGCCATAGGGCTGCACGTTCCCCAAATAGCTGCTTCTGCTCTTGTGTTTCCGTAGGAGATGCCAGCTCCTCTTCCTTTGTTAGTTTTAAATCACAGGAATTTAATTGTAAACAAAATGTCAGTTGCTCTTCTGTGATCCCACTGGTGCAGGAGGATACAGATCAGAGGGAAGATGATCATAGGGGAGGGATGAGCAAAAGGAATGTCTATTTCCATAAATAAGCACTGGTGTGAGAGCTTTGAATTGGTTCAGGTCCCTTAGTGGCATCTGTGTAAGTCTGTCCAGTGCCCAAACTGAAAGAAAAGACTCCCTTTAAGTTGGTGTTGCTTATAACGTCTCTCAAGCTTTGAATGGCCTTTAGGATCTGAGTTCCTGCTCCTGATCCTGTTTAGGATCTGATGCTCTGTCTGCATGGCAGAACAAAACACTACCCAGAACGACCGCAGGACTTAAATGTGAATGTTCATTTGTGTTTGAGAAATGACCAGAACATTTCCCTTATTTTCTTATTGCTATGGAGATGTACTTATGGCCAGAACTTCTGTTAAGTTAGTAAAGTTCTAAATACAGTTTGTGGAAGTGCCAGTAGTGTGGCCCATTTTTTTAAGATATACTTAAAAAGTAATGGCCTGATAAAGAGTGGTGGGGATGTACAGATTTGGCTCTTCCCTACTGCCTGGCCATAAATGAAACCTCTACTCCTTCCCAGAGTGGTTTCTGTGGGACTTTTGTAGCATAAAAATGGATCACTGCACTGTAAGAATTTTTTTCCATGGCTATTCTTGGGTAAAAACGTTTGGTTTTTATTGAAACATCTCTTTAAACAGTGTTTTCTCCTTAGGCCCAATTGAAATATTTAGGTGTCAGGAGTACTGCTGCTAACAGATGTGGGATTCTGTTTTGTCCGGGGCTTTCATTCTTTTCTCTGTTGAGCAGTGGGCAAATATATGGGAGACATACAGAGTTAAGACTAAATATGAAATTTTTGAGGTTACCAAGTGCAATCCTTAATCTTTGTCTTTAAAAAATATCTGTTAGGAAAGCACATGTTTTTCATGGAACTGCCTCGATCAGAAGTGAGATAATAAAGGAGAGTAGTGGGGTTTCAGTTCTGGCACTGCTTGGCCTCGCAGTTCTGTACAGCTGCAGGAGTAATACTGGCTTGGTGGAAACGTTCATTTAGAGACAGTCAGAAGGGGATGTGTGCAGACTTCCTGCTGAATTCAGAGCTGGTGTTCTGTAGAGCTCGTGTGAAATTTGAGTTGTTAACATTATTTTGGAAGTTGTTCCCATTGGAGGGGTGTTTTAGTAACGGTCTGTTCCATGCTGACATACTTTTTTTGAAGATAAGTAAGAATTGTGCATTATTTCTGGGGTAAGGCTGGTCATAAAAGTTTATCATTAACCAGGGTGTGGCTGTGAAATTCTCTTAATCTCCTTTAATTTTTCAAGTACTTGAGGATTAAGAGAGCTTTGAAAAAATAGCATAAGGTCAAGTGACTTTGGAAGTTTGTGGACTTAAGGGATGATTTCTAACAAGTGACTGTGATAACATTTGGCAGTTAACAGGAAAATAAAAGGCAAGTCCGTGTGCTCAGGATAGGCTTATTGTCCCCTCTGGACTTTTTTTATATGAGGAAGAGCAATGAGAGCTTGACAATAAACTCAGGCTCTTACTAAGTGGTACCCGAGTGTTACCCTAAATTTTAAATTTAAGTAGTAAGGCAATTCAGGGGGACTGACAGTTATCCAGTGAGCCAACATGTCCTATTTACGTAGAAGAAATAGGGTGTGACCCTCATGAATGTCTCACTCTTTCCTGTTGCTGCAGCAGCTACTGTCAGGTGTTAACTAGAATTGTCAGCTTGTCCTGTTTGGGAATGGGGTGAATGACACGAGTTTAGAAAGCTGCTGTGGATCTGATGGCTCCTGGTGCTTGCCCGATGTGTGAGTTCTGGGTGCCTGTGTGCAGCTGTAGCAACCTGAGAGTTGTTTGTGAGTAAATACAAAAGTAAACCCAAATTCCCACAGTTCAGCCCCAGCTTGCTGCCTCGTTTCCTTGGGTGCTGACAAATACTCCATCAGTCAGTGCAATTCCCCCAAAGTCAGGATTTTATCTTGTTATCTCCAGTGATAAATAGCACAGGAAACTTTCCCTGATGTTTTCCATTTGAGAAGGAGGAATGAGCCATATCCTGCTACAAGTTAAACACATCTGTAAGAAAGGGCTGTGGCTGTAGGGATGCAGCTCACATCAGACTCACCCATGAGTCACCGCTGAGATGCCACATTTAGAAAAAAGAATTTACTTGCTTGGTGAGGCAGTTCCTTTCTCCTCCCTGCCCAATTTAGAGGGAAAGTTTCCTTTTTGTTTAGATTTTAATGACCTCATTCCCTCATATGAAATCCCTGTAAATGAAAGCCTTGTTTTCCCCTAGAGTTGTGTTTAACAGGATGCATTCATGGAGAGGAATAATTGCACTTAGCTTACAAATTCACAACCAGTAGTTTGTAGGAAACAAATATCACGTTAAAGAGTTTCCCTGCACTAATTGTTTCCATAGTACAAGCAGCCAAGCAAAGCCTTACTGCTGGAAAGGTATTAATTTAAATAAAAATCAAGTTGTCCACGGCTAAAGTTATTCTTTCTTCTGTAGTTGTGGGATATTATTGAGCCTTTTTGCTGGAATCAGCTTTATTTTGGGTAATGAATGAGTTTCTTGCAAGGTGAGGCTTCAATGAGGAGACATGATGTTAATTTCTGCCCTTCACCCTCTTCTGGGTGAAATCACCTAACTTTGCGTGACCAAATCAGTTGCAATAAAGACCAAAGGGAGGAAATTAACACGTGTTTGGCAAGTGTCAGGCTTAGAAAACATTGTACTTTTTTCTTTGTAGAAAATAAACTCATTTCAAATTTCAGACCCAAGTTAACACTTAGGAAAGTGATACATGCTTGGGTTGCCATTATTCTAAGAAATGAATTGGGAATATGTTGTTTTCTGGTTTGATCTGCTTGCCAGATGAATGTAAGAACTGAATTTGCATCCAAAAATCTCTGCTGGTGTTTTTGTCCAGCAGTACCTGCTTGTTTTGATAGTCCAGGAGCCACATGGTTACACAGCTAAGACTCCCCCCATCTTTTTGGTTTTTTTTAATGGAAAGCAAATGAACCAAAGCCCCACTGCAGACTCTCATAAATTCAGTGAAATTCCTGTTCACTTACAAGAATGGACCCACAATTTAGTAGAGAATGCTCAGTGAAGTCACTAAAATAGTTTTGTATTGCATTTATTTCGTTCCCTAATGCTAAATTTGCAGAATGCCTGAAATTTTTGTCTTTCTGCTCTTGTGTAATTGCTCTGTTTGTTCCTCTTTTCAGATATTGTGGATGGAAGTGACCTGAAGCAATTTTTTGACAATAATTATTCTCAAATTTATTTTATATTCTATGAAAACTTCATAACACTGGAAAACAGCTTGAAACAAAAAGGTAAGTTTTAGAGTTTGTCCAGCAGCTGTTGGTCAGTGTTCCATAACTGCTCCCCAGAGCATTCCATTAGAGCCTGTCCAATGATTGCATAGTCCTCAATTATCTGTATTTACATTATTAGTTACGTGCAGTACAGTGTTAGTATTAATCACTTTAATTTTATGGTAGCAGGAGAGACAGGCATGGAAAATCACTCTCTGAAATGAGAGCGGCAGCTGATCAGATTTCTGAGTTGATTTCAGCTTTTACACACGTGTGGTCTCACCTTGCTGTGGGACTCCTACAGCTCCTTCTGCTCAGCTGAGACACGGCCAGAGCAGAGAGAGGCACTGCAGCCTGGGCACAGCTTGCACTTGGGATATTAAATAAAGATGAAAAATAAACTGTAAGTGACACCTTTGACTTCAGCTGAACAACATCAGCCTCATTTTGCTGTCCTTTATCATATGTTTCTGGCCAGCAATATTGTTTTGTGTCTTGCAGGGAATAAATCGCAAAGGGAGGAGCTGGACTCCATCCTCTTTCTTTTTGAAGTAAGTTTTCCATATCATGAAAAACAATTTGTATTTTAAATCTCATTGTCATTCTGTACTTACTTAGAGCTTTGCAGTGAGAGATGAAACCAACCAGGTGTCAGTCACAGTGGCATGAGGTGAAAGGGGCTTGAAGCTTTCAGATACAACAGTTTTATTATGCAGGGAGAATGTTGGTTTAAATTAATATGCTGACTTAAGAGATATTATCAAAATGCCTTGGAAATCCAGCAGGAACACCTCTGTCCTGAGAATCTAGGGACTGATGCTCTAAAAACAAGCTGGGGTTTTTCTGTAGAATTTGGGAGCACGTGATCAGGAGTTGCATTGACTCTGTTAGGCTAAAGCTCTCAGAAAGTCTGTTTTCTGTTGTTTCTTTTCTATTTTAATTAAACAAATGTTTGCTTCTGTGTTTTATGGAGGACCAGTTCAGAACAGCAGCACTTTTCCTCTCCTCTCTGTCAGTGTGAGGTTCAGTGTTGTGTTTATTTTGAATGTGCCACAGCGGGAGGCTGGGCTCTGCTCCCCTCAGATGGAGGCATCTGTTATGATTGCAGTGTTTGGTCTTGCAGCCCAAGGGAAATAAAAGGATAGGGGTTGTCAGCTACTGCATATCAGTTTGATCTGAGTGTGTGAAATGCTAATTCGCTAATTTTTTTTATTTTTTTAAATTCAGTATGACATCCTTCACTTCCAGAAGCATATCCTTCTCTCCTTCCCAGCACTGGCCATCAGAGCACTGGCAGTGTCTGGGGAGGAAATCTTGCCTAGTTAACTTTTGCATAATCAAATTAGGATTGCTTTAATTTAAACAAGAATAGTTCAGGATACATCATTGTCCAAGGTACTTCTTTTTGATTTGAGTTATTACCTAAATATATTTGGATATGAGAAAATATCACTGGGCCAGATGAAAGCCTAACACATAAAAATATTCTTATAATGCACTGAAACTCTTAGAATAAGCTCTGCCTGTCTCTAGTCAGAAAGCACTGACACCTTTAATTATTATTTTTTGACAATTAATTTGGTAAATAAATGGCCAGATTTCTCTCTTAAGGTTAAACACACACGTATCATCTATTGATTTCTTTCTATTTCTCTTCATTTCTTTCTCTGTTACTCCAGCTACTAACTTTTTTTGCTTGAGTATTGCATCACAGAAATGTCATCTTTTCTTGTATTTTGGGTGGTTTTTTTTTTTTTTTTGGTAGGAAAAACCTCAAACTTTCAATGGGACTCTAGAAATTGAAGTTAAAACAAAGGCTAATTGTTCTCAACTCCTCTCACTCCCTCTAAAAGACCCCCAAACCCTCAGAAGTATGTGGCTTCGTGGTTTTGCATTAATGAGTAGTTTGTAGTTGGAATGGTGTTTATAATGACGAGAAGAATGATGCTATTTAGCCTAATGTGCCTGTAGTGGGAAAAATGGCCATGAAAATGATGACATGGAGTCCTGGGGTTTTGTGATCTCGAATTCTCACTTTGATGTCTCCCTTTTCCTCTTCTGCCTCATTCTCCCTTCTCCAAGACTGCATTTTCACACTGAAATCTGAGTTGTGCCTTCTGCTCCTTAGGACATTAGTATGGTCTGCTTTAGGGTTGTGCCCGAGGCAGTGTCAAAGAGCATGAGCTCATAAATCTGTCAGGGCTGTCTGGGGCAGGAGAAACTCTTCCTCTTCCTCCTCGGTCCCCAGCCCTGCAGAGAAGGTGTCACCACGTAACTGAGCAGGGCTGTGCAAGTTAATGGCAGCTCATTAATGCACTTGCGCTGGGGCCTTGAATAAGGAATGAAATTTATGTGGCTGTGCCGTTGAGTGGGAAATAACTAATGCTTGCTCACCTGGGTAGAGGGAATAACTGTGCATTCCTGGGGCTTGGAAATGGATGGCTAATAACCACCCCTTAATACTCCATAAAAACATTGGGAGAACATGCAGTGTGAAGGAAAAAAAATCCATGGTTGTGTCTGAAGCCAGGGCTGCTTGGGGTTCTGGTGGAGGAGAGTTGTGCAACACTCTGGTCACCCTCAGCTCTGGGGGAGAGGAAATCCTTTAAGTGTTTGTGTGGAATTTGGTGTGATTCCCTTCATGGTAGGGGTCTGCTGGAGCGAATGTGCAATCCATGGATAGCTGACCCTGGGTGACTTATGCATGGGAGAGCAGCCCAAGAGCCTCAGCACAGGGCATGGAAACAGAAATGCCAAGTGATGAAACATTCATACTCTAAGCCATAGGAAACAAAACTAATTGATTGTTAAGCATTCCATATTTAATCTGATGTCAGCGTGAGCCAGGGGGCTGCTGCGTTTTCTTCTAATTAGCTAAATAGGTAGTTACTTAGGATTAACAAATCCTGAGTCCCAGTACTGAGGGTTAACAGCTTAAAAATCAATAAAAATATTTATGAGGGAATTGCCTCTGCCTTTTCTGGAGGTTTGGTGGGATTGTGCTGCTGTTGTGGAGTGACACCTAGTGTGTGTATCGGGCAACAAAGGCTTTTGCCACAAGTCTGGAAACTGCCTTATCTTAGTAGTAATTTATGGAAGTTTTAATTTTACACATCAGCTACACAGGTTGGCCACTCAGCAACAACATCAAACAACATGTTACTCAAAGAAGAAATGTTAACCAGAAGGGAGGAATGTGAAGGATTAACTGTTGCAATTAATATTGCAAAATGCTTAGATCTAAGTCCGTAATGTGCTTTGGCCTTGTCTTTTCCCAAACAGATATTTGTGACCTGATAGTGCAGCTGTACTGTTATTTTTCCCTGTTTCAGTTAAAAGCCAAAAATTATGTGACTGGTTTTTTTTTTTTTTTCTGCTAAGGCTTGGGTCTCTCTGTTTGCAATGTATTTGAGAACAGGTTACTGTTATTCTTTGTGTCCCTGTTCCCTTTGATTTGAGGGCAGCTCTAAGCCCTGTGTGTCACAGACCTCACAGAAAGTGCACTGTATTTATGTTCATTTTTTGGGTCCGGTAACGGTATTGTGCCATCCTGTCATTGTGAAAGTTTGGGGTTTTTTTATTTTTTATAATAAAGTAATTTTTTTCCTTGCAGCATCAGGTGCTGATTCCTCTGACACTGTTTTTTAATCTCTGATGAAGTAACATCAGATTGATTGTTTTGATATAATACACAGATCAATTTCTTACTATTCTCTATATTTTTTCTTTATTAGTTAAGAACAGCCACATCTGTCGTGCCGATGGTGTCATAAAATTCATTCCACTTATCTAACACATTTACTGGGTGAAATGTTTTTGGCTCAGAATTTTTCAGATGTAGAAAAGTTTCTCAGTCTGTGTTTTGTATGGAGTTTGTGGTTTCTTGAGCCTGGTGCACATGTGAATGCTGAGTCTCAAGCTCAATAGAGTAACAAAGGGGCTTTTTTGTTTATAGCAGTGAAAGTGCTTATAGCTCTTCTTTTCTACACATAGAAAATTACTTTTTGAATAATTTGCAGTTTGTTCTGCTGTAATTCCAATAACGTTGCTGCTATCCTTGCAGCATTCTGTGGTAAATTCTAGCTATATGTTTCACGTATTTGACTTCAGAGATCTTGATCTTTCTTGTTATGCCTGGGGCGATGAGAAGTGCCCTGTGTGCTTTGGACAGACATTTTCCCCCTCAACAAATAACTGTAAATAATTTATTAATGCAATAAATGGAGTATCCCTTCATTGAGATTGAACTGCTGCAGGCACACTGACTCCAATGGCCTCTTGTCTCATCTGAGTCTGTGAATAGGAGCTGGAAAATTTCTAAATTGCTGCGGGTTTTGGTAGTTGAACACTGAAACCACCAACAGTAGTTGAACACAGGGCCCTGAGAGAGCTCTTTTGCGGTGACTTGCCTTAAAGTAGATCCACCTGCCAGTGACTCCTAGAAATTCTGAATCCATTCCCCTGAAAGGGATGTGGCTGCATACTTGCCATTGACACTGCCACTGCTTCTGTCTCCAGGAGTGGGTTTGCTCAGCAAGAGCACCTTTGGTGTGGCTGCTGTTAATCAGAGACCAGCCTGGCACATCCAGAGCAGCTCTGTGCAGCAGAACAGCAACGCTTATTGTCCCCCTGTGGCAGTGGAGCAGGAAAACATCCTGTGGGATCTCGTGTGAGGTTTGGTCCCAGCCTCAGCTTTCCCTGTGTCCTGCAGCAGGGTAGCTGGCACGTGGTGATAGACACAAAGCTGCCAATCATGACATGATTCAACACGGGGGGCAAAAACAAAAGGCTTTTTAAAAGAAATAACAGTTTTGGTTAAGTCAGAGTGAGTCTGTTGAAATACAGACCTTGGTGGTTTTTATTTTACTTCGATAAAAGAGAAAGATACAGCTTTCAAAAAGCAGCATCCTGTGTAAACTAAGATTTAAACTTAACATTATTCCTAGTCATGCAGGAAGTCCAAACGAAAAAGAACTATGGATAATCAGTTAAAAGAACTGACAGATACCCTGATGTGTTGATCAGTAGTAATACCTAATTTCTATTTCAAGTGTGCTATAATGGATTACCATATAGATGCAGCAAAGCACTAAGCATTAAATAGATCTATGTGTTTTCTGAAAAAGCAATATTATTTCGCACTGTGGGGTTTCTTAAAATATTTCTTATTAGTGTAGTGTGAAACTAGGAACAAGATGTCAATAGCCAGCTCGGATTCACAGCAGTGTGGCTGACAGCCTAGGCTGGAGGGGAAGAAACCGTCATTTGTTTTATAGCAATAGCAATACATGTTCTTTAGAACACCAGGGGTGGGGAGGGTGTACAAAATGTTGCTGGAAATGTGAAGTTGCAAGGGGAACAACTGGAGCTTGTTCATTCTGTGTGCAGTCTTGTGTCGCAGTGCAACGCTGCCTCAGCCCAGGGACTGCAGTGCTCAGGGGCAAAAGTCACCAGTTGGAAGTTGTGCTGGTGGGACTGGGGGTTAACTTGTAACCTTCAGAAACTTGTATTTAATGGTGTAGACTTTGAACCTTGGTAACTTGCTTTTACATTGCAGGGGCAAACGTGGACTTTGGGATATGGGAGCTTTCCTCAGATAGGGACTTCTGTCCTCTTACTGATGGTTTGAGCTCTTGAATTGTTTTGATTCAGTCACCTGATAAGGGTGTTGGATGCTTTGTTTTGTAAAGAGAAAAGAACAATAAATGTGTTGTTTTCTGCCCCAGCCCTCCCAGTTTTGTGCAGCTTAGAGTTCAACCTTGCTTTTCCTGCTCGTAGTTGAACTCTGCAGCATTTGTTTTCCTGGTTTTCTCTGGATACAGCCTAATGTTTGCTGAGATTCAAATGTGAAAGATGTTACCAAATTCTTTTTCAAATGAGTGTTTATTATGGAGCTTTGCACCTTATCAGCCTAGGCACTCACACCTTTCACAGCTCACTTTCTGGAAGGGAACTTGGTGTTCAAATTTAGGTGAAACTGTGTAACAGGCTAAAATAATGGAAACAAAATATGTGCGGTTTTGTCTGGTTTTCCATGTTAAATGTGCCAATATGTGAAGCTTCATCCCTGCAGTATTGTGTTACACCTGAATCCACCCCAGTTTTTTTGCTGGTTTGCTGTAGGGTTTTGTTTCCTGGAGCTTTTCCTGGCACACCTCGGGCACACGGCTTGTGGTGAGCCTGGGCCCAGACCCAGCTCCCATGCAGAGTTTCTGGGTTAGCTTAGAACTTCTTTCTGCCCTGTGCCGAGTTAAGTAATGATTAATGTCAGAAATAGTCTGCAGGAGTGGTGGGCTGCCAGTGTTTTAATGTTTAGATGGATAATGATAATTCTTTGTCCATGGATCCTGCAATCTGATTGGCAGAAACTTGGTGCTTAACTAACAGGTAAAGCCCCAGTGTGAGTCATGGCCTCATTTTTAGCTGGTCAGATCTTTCATCCCAAACATTCCTGCTGCCCACAGACAGGGAGCTCGACCTCTGGACCCCAGCCCTCTGCTCCTGGGGTCCTGCTGCCACGGTGTGCTGGGGAGGAAGCTGGCCGAGTAACACTGAAACAAAATACAAGGAATACACAAGGGACATGCCTGGTTTATGTTTTTATTCTGGTTAACCTTTTAGAAATACTAAATACTGTGTGGGGAGCACATGCTATGGTGAAGGTGTGAAGGAGGACCAGCCTGTCTGTGATCCGAGGTCTAGCTCCCTATGTCCATGAGCTTGTCATGAGTTCCATCTTCTTCCATGGAGAAAGGAATGTTCCATTTCCAGAAAGACTATTTTGAGTGTTGTATATAATTTCTGAAGCCCTTTATTGTAAAAAACAAGAGGTCTGTCCTGCTCCATCTCTTGAGCACATGCTCTGGCAGCAGTGCTGACTCGTGTTGCCTGGCTCCCAAGGGTGGCCCACAGTGCCAGTTGCTTTCTGGGCTGTGATGATTTGTTTCCTTTTGTGTGCAAAACACCCACAAACGGGTCACTGTTGCTTAAGTGCCTTACCATTCATTTGCATCCTGCATGTGGTATTGCTGAGAACTTAGTGTGCTTTGTTGTGCAGAAATTCATGTCAGTGATTGTGTTTGATAATTGCAAGGAACTCTGTCTGTCATTTATAACATGGTTTAATTTGGTTTCCATACGGAAATGTTTAAAACTAGTTTCCCATTTAACTATGTCTTGCTAATTTCTTATTTCAATGGCTGAAAAGGTGTAAGATGCAGACATGTTTTTCTGTGAAACTTGTGTGAAGCCCTGTCTGTACTCACAGACCTTTGTGAGGCAGAGCAGCAGCAGGTGAGCTGTCCTGTGCTACTGCCACACCTGCCTGCCAAGCCCTAGTCTATGCTGCCAGTAATTTAAAACTAAAAAGGTGTCTTGGAGCCTATTAAAGTCCCTTTAAAAGCCATATTTAGCCAAGTCAGATCCTCCCAATAGTTTTGATCTATCCAGCTTATTTAATAGCATTACCATCCACTGAACTAACAGAGAAAACATTTGGAAGCCCCAAGTGTTCTTTTTTTCAACTAAGATGATAAGACTCCATTCAGGAAAGCACTTAAGCATGTGCAGAAATCAGTCTGTGGATGCCCTGTAGCGTAACCAAACTGCAGGGGAATGGGTTTGACCAGAGCCTCTCCCTGTGTTTGCTCTGCCTCCAGTAGGATCAGCCCACAACTCCAGAGGTAGGCCAGGGATTATTCACTGAATGCTTTATGAACTGCCTGTGCTGGGGATTCAATTAGTCTGGCGTTGTGTAATTTGGCGCAGTCACAGCGAGCAGCTGAAAGCACAGGTAGAGGAGCTCTCAGGAACAGGAGCTGCCCCGCTGTTCCCTGTGCCTCAGCCAGGGATCAGAGCCTGGCAGCTGATGGAAACACAGACCTGAGCCGCAGCAGGAGTCGTGACAGGCACTGCAGAAAGTGTCAGCCCCAGTGAGCTGCTCAGAAATGTGTGAGCCCTTCACCAGCAGTCAGGGGGTGTTCTACAGTGCTGGGGGTCTGCCAGGCACTGGGAAAAGAAAGGAGTTCAAAACTGTGTCATGGTGTTTATTCAGGACCATTCCAAGTGTCTTTCTGCACAACCAGAGTAAAGTAGTGGACAGGAGTCCTTGCCTTGATAGGTATTTCCTTTTCTGTTGTGTTCCCTGTGTATATATTCCCATTTCATTTGTATCTTGTGTATTGATTTCTCTGTATCCTGACGAGCCAGTTTTATTATGGAAAATTTGACTAGTTTTGTTTCCTGCAGAAAATATTGCAGCTACTACCTGAGAGGATTTTTTATCGATGGCATTTTCGCAGTATAGGTAAGAAGAAATGGTTTAAAACAAAAAATAGAAACTTTTTAGTAGCTTTTCGGATCAATTTTTCTTTTAATGAGTGATTTGTGAGTAGAATTATGAATGCATGGTATTTGTGCAAGTTTGGCCCCAGCTGTCTTTCCCAGATTCTCATGAAACAGAGGATTTTCCCAGCATCTGGTTAGATTATGGCCATGGCCCTCACAGACACAAGATACCCATGGGTGGCTTCCTCAGACCAAGTCTGACCATTCTTTCCCCAAGCTCTGATGGTATTGGAGCTTCTGAAAGAAGGGAAGGAATAGGAGGAGTCAGGCAGAGAGCAGTCTTGGATAGCCAGAACACCTTGAAATCCAATGAAGTAGTTTAATTCAGTAATTTCCTCTGAATCAAATATCTTGGATTCATCACTACTTTTAAAATTCTGCTTCCAAATGCCACCAGTATGGTACGAATGGGTTTTTATGCTGCTTATTGCAATTTTATGGGGGGTTCTATTCCTTTCAAGTAGGACTTTTTTGTTGTAGTTGGGATTGGTTTGCAGCACTGTCTGACCAGCTGCCATGTTTGTCATCAGAACAAGGAATTGCTGTTGCAGAAGAACAATGAGCGGAAGTTAAAGGTCAGGGGAAGGGCTGTTGTCACGTTTCCACTCAACACTGACAAAAACAAGAGGAGACATCTGCCTGGCCACTTTATAATGGTTCAGCTGAACTAGTCCAGACCAAATTGGTTCCAGTCAGTTGCTTTGTAGCTGATATATTCTTTATGCTTCTATTGAGTGGTCATAGTGGGATAATTTTTTATCTGTGTCCAACAGATGATGGACAAAATTTGGCAGAGCATTTATTTACAGCTCTACCTTGTGATTTCCTTTTGCTTAACCTTCATATGCATTAATACGTATTTCCTATATATGTTAATAATTTGCATTTAATCCTGTGAAATGGTGAGATCTTGAGGAAAGGAGCCCATTTAAGGAATGTACATAATTCACAGATCTTACTATTTATGAAGATAATTTGAGACATGGTCCTCTGACAAAACCCACAGTACCTCACTGGAAAGATACATCGTATTTAATCTTTGGTAATGGTGATTGTAACTAGATTCAATTGGGCTTTTGCCCCCATAGTTGTCTTAAAACCCAATGCAGTGGCCCCAGAGTAAATGGCATTAAAGGAGCTTTTTATGGAATATTTTTGAAAACATTGTGGTAGGAAGTATCTGATAGTGTCTATTTAATCTTCCTAATCCAGGGTCAATTCTGAAGAAGCTTTTGCACACTGGAAATTCTCTCAAGGTATTGCTTTGATGTTTTCATATTCCTTTTCACGTTAATTACTACAAAGTATACTACTTTGCAACTTTCCAGTATCAGTGGTTTTCAGATTAAAAAGCCTAACAATCTTTTCTTATTCGCATTTTAATTGTAAATTTTATTATTGTGACCCTAGATCGGTTTAATATTTGTCTTCAGTCATTTTGCTGCTCTAATGACCTTGATAAAGTTACCTGGAGAAGGTATTAATATTTTTCTTAATTTTGCTTAATACCTCATTTTTGAGATCTCTCTGGCATTAAAGCTAGGATTATATTGATAATGTGAATACCCTTGGTATGATGGCAAGACTTTCCAGCACCTAGCTGGGATGAAAGCTCTCGCTCTGCCTGTTCTGAACTATTTACCTGCGTTACTGTACTTACTGACCTGTTTTACTGCCTTTTTCCCCAAATCTATCACCTTGTAGCTCAGATGTGAAGGAATCCGCCTGTTCCTGCTGTGGCTCCAAGCCCTGCAGACCAACTGTGCCGAGGAGCAGATCCTGATGTTCGCCTCCCTGGTGCCCGGCTTCCCCCCGCTGTCGTCCTCACGTGGGCCCTGCACCCTGGAGAGCCTGGTCAGCCCTCCAGCTGCTCCTGACGGTGAGGGGCTCCCTCCGGGGGTTGGTTCTCCTGAGGGAGGTGGCGCATGGATGGTGCTCTCTGTCCCTGGAATTCCGAGCTGTCTGGAGCTTGTGCGACTGCTGTGCTGGTGCCGCTCTAGAGCCGCCCGATGCTGTCACTGCGAGCGGTCGGGGTTTGCTGTTTGGCTGTTGGGTGTTTTTAGTTCAGATGCAGCAGGAGGAGCACTTTACTGCCACTTAAGCAGGTGTGGAGGTTTCCACCTTGTTGGTTCACCTGCTTCAGTGTCAGCCCTTCCAAGTCACCAGGAATCTGGTGCCATCCTCCATGGGATGGGATAGAACTCTGGACATCTGAGCCACTACTGGACTTATACAGCTTAGTAGTGCACTAACAGGTATTTTCAAATCAGTGTTTTATAAAAAATATCTTTTATTTCACTGCTTTTATGTGTTCTATGTTTAAAATATTTTACTTCAGCCAAGATTTTTCCAGAAGAAATAACCCCGCTTTTGCCAGCTGTCTCTGGAGAGAAAATTGCAGAAGACCAAACATGCTATTTTCTCCAGCTCGTGTTAAAATATATGGTAATTCAGGTGAGGAGGATGTATGTTTGAAACTGTATTTGGAGGATGTATTTGTGGTAGAAAATTAAACCTGCACTGTATCTGTGTGGAGCTGGGTTTACCCTTCCCGTGGCTATTTTTTACTCTGGTTTTTAAATGGAAAATCACCCAAAAGGTATTTCCTTGTGCAATTTTTGGTGAAAATACAAAATTTGTCACACTTTTATGATAAGAGTTAATGAATGTTATCCAAACTTGCAGAATAACCAATTATTTTATGTGCTCGTGATTGCATTTAGAAAATTGATGTGGGGTAAAGATGCAATTTGTTCTCCTTGGACACATACCTAGATGAAAAGAAATGTAAAGAACCACTGGGGGAAGAGATAAAGAGAGATGGCTTCTGAGATGTTTTTAAAAGGATGCAAGTAACATGTACATAAAATTTAATTAGAAATAGATCAGATGACTCTGTATAGGAAATAAATTAAGATAATGTATATATTTAAAAAGTACAAATTAAGCAACATTTGAAATAAAGTGGAAGCTGTGTAGACAATGAACATTAAAGAGCTTGGTATTAAAAAAAGATAAATCATAATTAAAGACTTTGAGATACACTTTTTAGTATGAAAAGGCAAGACCAAAATAATATTTGGAAAAGGTTTTGTCATCTTGAATAAATGCTTTATTTTAAAAAGTGGCTGTATGAAATTATCAGCTTCCTCCACAGCACTCTTTGTTTTACATATCAGAGTCTCACAACACTTCAGTTAAAAACAAAATTTTCACTCCTTTTTATATTCTTGTTATATGTTTGGGATCTAAACAAACCTGCTTACACTATAAATCCCATTGTACAGTGGTTCCAATGTTTGCTTATTTGTGTTTATCTTGATGAAGAAAATATTTATGATAAAAGTATAGCTCAAAGTAACTTTGCCAAAATGTACATGTAAGAAGCAAATTTATTAAAAGCAGAATACGACAGTTCCTGTTCTTCCCTGATTAGAACAGCACAAACACACTGAGCTTGCTGTCTTTGGGGTGCTGCTTTATTTTACGTTCTTACTGCAGTTTGTAAAGCTGGTTTTGGGGCTATGCTAGTTTTCCCTCTCTTGCTAAGGTGTAGTTGCTTATGTTTTGTGTTCAGGGTGAAACAATTGTCAGTATAACACGTTAACTTAAAGTTTTTTATTTGTTTCTCTTTACCTCCATGACAAAGGCTGCAAGCTTGGAGTGGAAGAACAAGGAGAACCAAGACACTGGGTTTAAGTTTCTCTTTACTTTGTTCAGAAAATACTATCTTCCTCACTTGTTTCCATCTTTTACAAAGCTAACCAACCTCTACAAACCTGTGCTTGGTAAGTAGTGAGTTTTGCCTTGAAAGTAGAAAAAGCTGGTGCCTGCTCTTGGCAGCATCTGTGTTCCCTGCTGGTGTACCACTACAGCTCTGCAGGATGAGAAGTTTTTTCTGCCTGGTTTCACGTAAAATTAACTTACATTGTAGCAGGGTGGTTCTTTGTTTCAGCTTTTGACCTTCCTTTTGCAGCCCTTCTCTTTTGCTATCCTTTGTTTTGAGTGATAAAAGTGATTGACCTTCCAGGAAAGATCTGTGTTGTTACGTTCTCTTGAGGAGTGATAAAGTTAGTATAGAATACAAGTGTTAATATAATAAAGGCAGTCTGTAATTGCATCTGTTATTTCTTGGGTGAAGTGTTCAATACATGTAACCAGAGTTTGCAAGCAATTACTAAGATTACACTTTGTTTCTCTCTTCCTTTTTGTCCCACCAGATATCCCTGATATCAGGCCAAGGCCAGTATATGTCACTGCAACAAGGAACAATGAAAGTGTCTATTGCACAAAAATCCCCTACATGGCAGCTCGAGTTGTTTTTATCAAGTGGCTCGTTACCTTCTTCCTTGAAAAGAAGTATTTAATTGCTGTTCAGAATACAAAAAATGGAGGAGAAATGCTCCCTAAAATTATTCAGGTGGGATTTATCTCTCTTCTTGCATATGTGCTAACCTTGCAAATGATCTTGCTGCACTGACAGCTGAAGCATAAAAAAATGCTACCCCATAGTTAATAAATTATGTAGCTGCTTATTTGATTTTCTTTGATGGAGGAGGGATTCTCCAAGGAAAACACTTCACTAATTCAGTAGAAGGTTTTTTTTCCCTAATAACTTGTTGCATTACCAGATTCAGTGGTATTATATCTAGAGTTCTGGAATTTACTCTGTAAACTGTCATACTTGGTGGTTCCATGGACCATTTCCCAGCAACATCAAAGGCTGCTTTGTTTTCCTCTCAGTTACAGTGACTGTTTACAATGAGATATTAGAGAAATATTTCATTTATAAACTCATGGTTGAGATTTCTCTAGTATTAGTTTCCTCACAATGAATTTTATGAATTGATGCTTTTGAGAGACACTGCAGCTTTCTGTTAGAAATTTAGAACCAAGGTCAGCTTACATCTGTCTTGAATCATAGGTGAGTGTCAGCTGTGGGCTCAGCAGAGAAGCAGCAGTTTGAGAGGTTGCAAAATACATGCAGCGCTGGAGCAAAACCTGGCAAAAAGTTATTTGGCACAGTAATGTGCAAGAATCTGTAGTGCTAGATCCATCTTTTCCCCAAAAATAAAGGGACTGGAGGATTCCTGTCCACTGTGTCTGTGCCTTCCTCCACACACTTAGTGTGGAGTGGATGATTCAGTGAGTTGTTGCGTCCCATAGGAAGTGTCCAGTTTGTAAAGACCAAATTCCTTCTTAGATAGAGCAGTTGACTGAAATTTGCTCTGCCTGACCGCTGGGATGGCAGTGTTGTGCCAGACAGCGTGTCCCGAGCTGTGTGTCAGAATGCCAGAGGTGTGGTGATGATGGGGTGTGTGCTGTCCCCTGCAGACAGTCGGTGTGAGCCAGGACAAGAGTGCTGAGCCGGAGAGCGGCGTGGCGCCCGCGGGCGAGCAGGAGCGGAGCCACTCCAACAGCAGCACCTTGTCCGACAGGAGGCTCAGCAACTCCAGCCTGTGCAGCATCGAGGAGCAGCACCGCAGCGCCTATGAGATGGTGCAGAGGATCCTGCTCTCCACACGGGGATACGTCAACTTTGTCAACGAGGTGTTCCGACAGGTCAGTGCCCAGGGCTGCTTGCTGCCGTGTTTTTTATTTCTTAAAGTAATGGTTGTGAGAGACACCATGGGGGTCTGGTAACGGGGCAAACTTGATGCTGATCACAGCAGCATCCTTTTAGGTCGGGCTCCTTCCTAAGTCTAGTTTAATGATAAGATTGTGGAATTCTTGTGTGAACTAAAGCTTGGTACTTCAAATGGTGGTGTGAGTGGTGGTATGTGTTTAGATGCATCAAGTCTGTGTCCTATGTAGAGTGAAATCAGTAAACTGTTCATTTTAGGCTTTTTTGTTGCCGCCTTCTGATATATCCGCAACACGGAAGGTGGTTGAAGTGTATCATAAGTGGATACTGCAGGAGAAACCCGTGTTCATGGAGGAGCCAGACAAAAAGGAGGACAGCCAGGATGCTGTTGTTCTTTTGGAAGACTCCTCAGTGCAAACAGACAGTAAACATGTATGGTATCCCTGTTCCTTACTTTGCTCTGTCCACTGCAATATGGGGCTTTTCACCTGACTTTGTAGAGGAGTAACAATTTAAAAGTGTGTGGGGAATAGGGGTTAAAAATGCTTTCATTTAAGGACTCACAATTGAAATAGTTACTGAGTAGCACTTACAGTGCAGGGGAGGATTGCAGCTGATGTGAGAAACATCATTTGTGGTTATTCCTTGCCTGTATAAATATGACAGCAGGAACTTCATGGCAGAAACACTGACGGGTTCTGCAGTGCTAAAATTGACTGCTGGCCTAAAGCATGAAGAACTATTTCACCTTGGTGGTACTTAAAAATTTGACAATATGTGTTAATTTGTGTATACTGGATGAAATATTTGAAACTGGATACCTCAGTCTAGGAAATTAGTGTAGATACAGTTTCTATGCATCATCTTTTAATATCCTGTTTTGAATCATGAGTAAAAGTTTGACACTGTGACACTGTTTAAAGGGAAGTTTTCTTGTACTGAAGAAGTGGTTTGATTTGTAAAACAGCGAGAATTACAAGGTTTTGATTTTTTTTGTAGAGAATTTATAGTTTTGCCAGACTTAAATGCAAGTGTTACTACAATCAGTAACTACAAAATGCGGTGTAAAATATTTTAAGTAACATACCTCCAAAAACTTTCATGAGCCTTTAAATTTCTGGACATTAAGAAATAATAGACAGCAATTCCGTGTGGAAATGAATGGATGCTATGACAGTTCCCCCATTTTTGCTGTTGACCTTAGGAATGGTTTTGTTTCAGTATGGACATGTTCCTTTCTGCCCTGTCACTAACCGGGCTGTGTTTGGCAGCTTTCCTCGGAGCCCTCTGGACACAAGCGCACCTCCAGCTGGGGCAGGACCTACTCCTTCACCAGCGCTGTCAGCAGGGGCTGTGTGCTGGAAGATGAGGACAGGGATGTGAAAGCTGGTGCTCAGGCTGCACTGCAGGTGTGGTGTGTGTGGAGGGGACACGGCTGTAACCTACCTGATCATTTAACTCACACTACAAATTCTGTTGTAATCTCTGAGGTGGAGGAAAAGAACTACCAGGGCTTGATTAGTTTTGTAAGACACAATTTGGAATTCATGTATCACTTTAAAACATGTATATTGAACCACATGACCCTGCCTTAAAGCTAGATATCTGCATTTTAAGACAGAAAGTTCATTTTTTTCCTACTGTGAGTACTAGGAATTAATCAGAACCATGCATTTACTTATGCCAGACTTCATTTATTGAAAATACTGGTGGCTGTTTAAGCTTATGATGGCAGGAAATGAGTGGCTGGAGGAATGTCCTCTTGCCTGCCCAAACAGAAGAGACACCCACAAACCCCATACTGAGCCTTGCTGGGTCTGTGATGGCACCTGACTCCTTGCTGGAAAAACACAGAAAAATAAAGTGATGGATAAAACAGGAAACTTGCTCTAAGGAAAGGGCAAGGTGTAACTAAAGGAACACAAGTATTTTGTTGTAAGTCTTGCCTGTTTTCATTCCTGACACTGTGCAAATGGACCGTCAATGCCTCTGTTGAAGGTATTCCTGACAAACGCAGCAAATGTTTTCCTGTTGGAGCCATGCACTGAGGTCCCTGTGCTGCTGAAGGAGCAACTGGATGCTTGCAAAGCCGTTCTCAGTATCTTCAGGCGCATGATAATGGAGCTGTCAATGAATAGAAAGTCGTGGTAAGCTTAATATAGCATCATTTAAGAGAAAAAGTTTTTACAGTCCACAACCAACTAAGTTATTTTGCAAATGATCTGTAAAGTCTGAAGTGTGACCGCATTCTAAATAAATAAAGCTTGCTGCAGGATTAATGAGCAAGTACAACTAATAGAACACATTTTGTTTTGGAATCAGGGAACAGATGCTGCAGATACTCCTCAGAATAACAGAAGCTGTGATGCAGAAGCCAAGAGAGAACCAGACAAAGGACACGTTTGCTCAGAGCATGGCAGGGCTCCTGTTCCGAGTGAGTGCGTGGTGCTGGTTGGTTTGTTCTCACAACTGCCTATAGTTTTAGTTGAATATTATGAAACCTAATTGCGTTACTGTCAAGGAGGGATTGTTCATGTTTTGCTACTAATTATTTTGTAAACTGTTCCTAACAGAGCAAGAGTTGGGTTTGCTCTGTTCTTCAGAGCTCTGTTACAAAGTGTGGTAGCACAGGCAGCCACACGGCCTCTGTGGGTTATTTTCAATGAGTGTCTCTGAAGTGTAAGATTCAAGTAACTGATTTCCTAAAAGTCCAGCTGGCAAGTCAAAACCGAGTCACATTGAATGAGAAAGACATTTATACTTCCTGCTGTACTTGCAGGCCTGAATAGTGTAGCTGAATGTGTAGTGCCATCCCAGAGCTCAGTCACTACACTTGTTCTGTGGGTGTAGGACAGTCCTTCATTCTGCCATTATTGCACAGTGTAATATTTCAGTTTGCCAGAGAACATTTAGACAGCCTGAAATATTTCTAGATTTCCTTCAGTAACTTTCACCACTTTTATTTCTGGGAGTGTTTTTTGAGAGAAAATAGTGCTGCACAACAGCTGTGCCTCACCAACAGCCCGTGCTGATGTGCAGGTCAGAGTTGACTCCATCGGTGTGTGGGCTGGGCTTTGTGTGCTGAACTCGTCTTGCCAGACCTGCCCGAGCTGCCACTGGTGTCTCTTCCCTCAGACCCTCATTGTGGCTTGGATCAGAGCAAACCTGAGTGTTTACATTTCTCGGGAGCTGTGGGATGAGCTACTCAGTGTCCTGTCCGCCCTGACGGACTGGGAGGAGCTCATCAACGAGTGGGCCAACATCATGGACTCCCTGACAGCAGTGCTGGCCAGGACCGTGTACGGCGTGGAGATGACAAACCTGCCCCTGGATAAGCTCAGTGAACAGAAGGAAAAAAAGCAGAGAGGCAAAGGTTAGTCTTTGTGCTTTAGTGCTTTTTGTATCAAAGCAGTTAAACATTGAAGCTTAATCTTAGCAATTAGTTTAATGTTAAAGGACACTCGGTGTGGTTTGTGACTGCAGTTGCATCAAATGTGAAGCACTTTGGATTTGTGTATTGCCATCCTTCATTGGGGAGGAGAGGTAGTTGGGGTCAAGCTGTTTGGCAGGCTGGGGTCTGCACCTACAGTCGGTGTTTTCTGGGTAGCAGAGATTAAAAATGTGGTTTCCTGTGCTGTAGGCTGGCACAGGCAGCTCTGTAAAAATTCCTGTGTGTTTTTAGTAAACTTTCTAATTTACAGTATTTTAGCTTCATTTACGTGCCACCTTGAAATTGATGCATATTGTTGAAATATCAGTTGGTTTTTATTAATAGTGAAAGTTAAGTTGTGTGGTTTAAAGTATTAACATTTGTCATGTATATTCATACTTCAGCAAAAATATGTGCCAAAGCATTCAATGCCAAAAAATTTTGTGTTCTTCATCCTAAGGTGGTGTTTTAGAGCCTCAGAAAACAGCTGTAGTAGGAAGATCTTTTTCATTAAGCTGGAAAAGTCATCCTGAAGTTGTGGAGCCGATGAGATTCAGAAGCGCCACAACCTCTGGGGCCCCGGGAGTGGAGAAAGCAAGAAATAATGTCCGTCAGAGAGCCACAGGTTAGACCACAGCTAAGTGCCTTGGTACCCAAACACTCAGTAACTTCAAGTTTTAAATCTGCCTTTGAGGGGTGGCTGCTGCCAAAACCAACTTAATAGTTAACTGCCCCAACAGAGATGTTGCATGTCTGTGTCTGGATGTCTTGGCCAGTGTGCATCATAGAGTCAGAGTATTTTGGGAAATTCTATATATAAGCTTTTAGCTACAGGACATTGAATTGCAAGTTAAAGCTGTGTGCATTAGGGGTTTTTCTAGAGAAGTACATTGCTATTTTTATCAGTTTCCAAGAAAGCATTTATTACTGTCAGGCAGGTAACAGATATTGATACAACTCCTTCCTGGGAGCACAAGGTAAATCAGGTATTTAATAAATAATATTGTACTTTCATAGTTGCTTTACATGCTTTCCTTTTCTTGTCATGGTGAGGTTTTTTTCTCTCATGTTTACTTCTGAAAAGAGGAAAGCAGGAGAAGGGAGACTGGAGTGAGGAATGTTGGGTAGAGTCCCCAGACATGGAACAGATCCCGGTTTGTTCAAGCATTTCAGGAGCCTGAACCTGGCCTTTCTCTATTTCATGGCAGCATGTTTCCATGTGCCAATTCACTGGGGCAGACTCCCATGGAAACCCCCTCCTTTGAGCAGGAGCTGCAGGGCTGCACAACTCCCTCCCTGGTACCTTACCAGGAGAGCTGGAAGGAAGAAGGACACTCGGTGTGGTTTGTGACTGCAGGCTCCACAGCTGAGCCACAGCCTCCAGCTTGCATCACAGAGCACGTTGGCAGTGGAGTCAGTTCAGTCTGAGTTTTATTTCTAAATTGGGTGAGTCCTGCTTTGTGCTCCAGTGGAGGATTCTCTCCACTGCTGCAGCATTTCCCCCTTGACATCCTGTCAGAGCAGTAGGGAGAACCTGGAAGTGTTGATCCAGGGCTTTTCTTGTTTGTGTGTGTTCAAATTAAAGGCACTTCCGCGCTTTGCTGTGGATCAGAAATCCCTGATTATTGTCCTTTCATTGTGAGAGGTAGTGTTGCACAGTGTTAACTTACATCACAGGGAAGAAACTCCTGAGCTTACTGTTGTAAAGCTCTATCCCGAAACTTTGGGATTTGTTGTGTTGTGACACTCAGAACTGCAATATTTCATTGTGTTGCCTGACATAATTATTGCTCTATTTTTTCCTGTAAGCTAAGCGAAGCCAGTCTATCAGCAACTGTGTCCATCTTTATGAGGCTTTGCCAACTACTAAAAGTGTACCTCTTCTGCTTCACACTGTGAGCTCTCTCTTCCCTGGTATCTCTTACACTTCTTGCTCTCACAGACTGTCAGGTACTGTACCTTAAAGTCATCTTTTATATCAATGTTCTTTATTTTTTAAACTGTTGTCTGTCTGTTCCCTTTCTGTCCAATCGGTTCTTCTCAGAATGTTTGCAGCACTGCAAGCAAAGCAGTTTTTGTTCATGTTGATATTAAAGACTGCTATCAATTGCAATTAGATCTATATTGCTTAGTGACTAAAGTAAAAATTCCCAAGTTTCACTTCCTGGGAGGGATTTGTGACTCCTGAGTCCTAATCAGAGTCATTACCTGCAGTGGCAAGCGAAGGAGAGTTTTGGATGTGGTGCTTTATAGCCCTGTAGGGATTCCTGCTCTGTGAAACATCTTTGGTGTGTTTTCATCTAAAGTTGTCCTAGGGGGAATGCTGAAATTGTTCCAGTTGGTGAATTGCATTGAATGTTTTATTGCTTTCTCTAAGACATTGAAAGTCAGCTGAAGTCAGTAAATACCAGGAATGTTAGTTTTTGTGCATGTGCCTCCTGAGATAACTTTCTGAAATGCCTACAATGTTTATTAAGTAGTAAAGCAATATTAAAACTTGCACACTGCTGGATGGAGACACTGGAGTGTTACTAGTTTTTTTGTGGGGTTTTTTTTCCCCAAATGCTAAGAGAAATGCATTTCTAAAAGCACTGTTGCTCCCTAATCTCAAGAGTTCCTGTTGCTCCTTCCCCAGCATGTTAGTTTACTTTCTCTTTGGAATTTTTATGCCTCTCTCTCTTCTCCTTCTGTTCCTCATTTGGAGTTATAGCCAAACCAAAAGCTGCCTGGTTGGGTTTGTCCTCACAAACGAAACACAAGTCATACATGGCTCAGAGCCTTTTTCACTCTGAGTTTTTGCCTTTCTTTATTCCCCCCTTCCCCTCTTTCTGGAGCCGTTCAGGGAGTGCAACTACTTTATCCCCACACTGCATTTAAGGGGGTTTTGTTGCCTCTGCTCTGTTCTTTCTGTTTCCAGAATGAACAGGAACCAGTTGGGGTCTCCAGCCCTGAAAACCCAGCTTTGTTCATGGGACCTCCTCCCCTCCCTTCTGTCAACCCCCAAAGTCACTTCTCTCCTTTCTTAGATCTGTTACACTGCCCATGCATCTCTCTGTAAACATTACAGTTTTTCGAAGGGTATTTTTGTAGAACTTAAATTATAACTTGTAAATTTTACTTTGGGAATTTTAAACATTTGTACGGGACACTTTTTCATATAACTTTCTTAGGCAGGGAGTGCACACACATATATATGAGCTCCTGCAAATATTTTGTGTTGTAATTAAATCAACAGAAGTTGAAGAATCTCAACAGCTGGAAAATTCAGAAGGAACAGAAGCTGCAGGCCCATTTGCAGAACAAGAGCAGCAGCTAACTCGAAGTAGCAGCACTTCAGATATTGCAGATCAGATTCCATCTGATTTTTTTCAAGGTAATTTTAATAAAATACAGCAAGACTGTGTTTCTAAAGCAAAAATGTTGAGACTTGTTCAGCATCAAAAATGCTGCTCTTACTTTGATTTCCAGGTCTCTTCTAAAATGTTTTTTATCTCATTTTCTTAGTCAATACATAGTTGGTAAGTTCTTGAAAGAACTATTTTTAATAAGTTAGAGACCATGAATGCAGGATGTGGCCTTTTGTAAAGCAGGGAGGCCAAAAATGAAACCTGGAATGTGTGTGCATTTTATATATAACTCTTTGACTTTTTTTCACCTGATTTGCATTTAAATTTTGTGTATTCAAGCTGCAGTTGGAGTTCACTTCCTCTCCTGTAAGTATGTTGTGCTTCTGAAGGATTTTTCAAAGCATCTTATATCCCATTTGAGTGTTGTATTGCCTTAACTATAAATATGAGACACGTAAACATCACTGAAATTTATGTATGACTTGCGCTGTGTTTTGGTCCCGCAAATGTTTATAGTTCTTGTTTCCTTTCTGAAATTTCTAGACAGAAAGGCTGGAAATTCAACCTCAGACTGCAAAGCACTTCAGGAAATCAAGGGATATGCAGAGGAGCATGAAGCCAAGGAAGTAAGGCAAACCTGAAAGTCATTACTGATAAGATTCTTTCTAATCAGATGCCTTTTAGCATTTAGAAACTTTAAGAAGTGAAAGTGTAAAAAGTGATTAATCCCATTTCTAGCATGGAATCTGGAACTGAGCTGTAGCTGGTTATTGTCCTGCTCGGTGTGATCAGTTCATGTCACCTGATCTCGTCAGCTGCTTTTGCAGATGTATCTCTGTTCTTGTCTTATACAAGACTTTTATCCTTTTTTTAAATATTAAACATCAACAAGAAGTTGGTAACTTTTAAAAGATAAATAATTCATGGCTGTTACAGAGCTACAGTACACTGGAATAAATGTTTGATGGTTTAAAGTACTGATGAAACACTTCAGCACAATTCCTATCACCAGCCGTGCACGGCAGATGTTAGTGTGAGCTGACATTAGCACAGGCAAATGTCATACATTTTTAATGGCACCTTTTGAATGAACAGTTGAAACAATAAATGACTCAGCCTGATCATCTTCATGAAATATGAAGGATGAAAGATTTTTTTTTTTATACTTTGACAAATTATTTCAGATGTGTTTGAAAAACATAGGTAAAAAGTCCTGCTTGTTGGTGTGAATACTGAGGTTATGAATGGGAGGATAAAGACTGAAATAGACAACCTAATGTTTTCCTAAAGACATTGACAAACACTTGGGTAGTCTGAATATTCATGAGAATGTCTTGATTGGGTTGTAGTTAATTTCTAATGACTGTGTGGGTGTGAAATTTGCTAGAATGTGGTGTAGTTCTCTAAGCTGTATAAGCTGAGATTACTTTTTTCTCTGCAGGTGCTAATGCAGAGGAGCAGTAGTACAGCTGAGTTAGATCTGAAAGCAGATTTGCAGCAATCACACGGATATTACAGAGAGAGAGAGAAAAGTGAGTTCCCAGACAGTGTTTTTCTCAAGTGCAGCAATTGAAATGGATGTAGAGATTTTGTTGCAGAGAGCTGAGGCGTTTTCTCGGGCGCTCTGCTGCTGCAGCCTTTAGGCACGGGTGTGAGCCCGGGACTGTGCTGTTTGTGGCCGCAGGTGAGAGCGTGAGCAGTGACACGTCCCTGGGCTGCGGAGCTGATGTGGACATCGCGCTCGTGGCCTGGCAGGCGGCCGAGGACGACCCCGAGGCCGGAGCAGCTGTGGGAATGGGTGTGGATCCCGCGGCGCCGCGCTGGCTGCAGCTCAGCCCCTCCCAGGAGCCCGCCAACCTCACAGGTACTGCAGGCACCAAACCGAGTATGAGCTCACATCTGTATCCCAAGGAGGAGCTTATGCTCCTCCCTTGGCTTATATGGGCATGTAACACCAAGTACCCTTCAGCATGCTCATTCAGAATTGTTTTGCACACCCAGAGTTGAACGAATTTGGGTCATCAGTTTATTTGCCAATAAATGATGGTCCAGAAAGCCACCACCCAGATGAAAATAACAGGGCTTCTTGTGGTACCAGAGCACTGCTGCCCAGCTGGTCACTCAAGGGCCTGCCTCAGTGTTCAAGTACAATACATTAATTTCTGTTTCAAGTGAATAGGTTTTATTTCATAGCAGAATGGTCTAAGGAAATTTCTTACTGTATTTTTTGACTGATAGGAAATAAGTGGTTCATTCTTTGCTATTTGTAAAGATACCTTTCATCTAGTGATGTGAGTCAGATGTTAGGTCAGGAATTTAATGCAGTAACACAGGAATATCTTACAGGCTGATTTCCTAGCAGATACATAGTTTCAAGGATAATTTTTCATATCCACTTTTCCTTTGAAATATCTGTGCTTTAATGAACCAGCACACCTAGTCCAACAACTCAGACTGCTGCTGTAAGAAAGGTAATACTCCCCATGGTAAGGATGATCATGTATGATAAATTTGTTGTTTGTGGCTGTGATGCAAGATTGCTCCTTCGGGGGTACGAAGAGAGTGAATCACATATAGTAACCTGAAAGGTAATGTGGAGTGAAAGGAGAAGGGGGGTAACAGATGTGTCATTGCCAGCAGAGCCAAAGTACCCTTCACTGCATTCCTGCTTCTCACCCAAGTCACAGCTTTGCTTTGCTGTGGAAGCGTGATGGGGTAAGGCAGAACAACACTGACACCACTACTGAGCAGCAGAGATGCCATTTCCCTGAGCACAGATCTGTAGAAGATCATTCTAATGTGCTTAATAAACAACATCTGGTTTAGCACTTTGGTACTTTGTAATGCTACAACATAAGAAGTGGAAAAAAATTGCCTAAATTGTTTTTAAAATATATTCGAACATAAAAGCATCTAAAATGCCTTTTATTTCACTGACCTTCCTTGAGTCCTCAGAGGACATGAGTTATTTCCTTCTGCCTGTGTAGAGGTTTCCTGCAAGCTCCCTCCATGCCTTGGGTACTGCAGGTACACCTGGAGCATGGGTGTGCTCCTGCCTGAGGACAGGAGAGCAGCTACTAGCTCTTGTAATGAAAATGTGCACTTCAGTATGGGATTGGGTTTTTACTGTTTAAGAATATAAATTCCATTACCTTGACAGTCTTTTCCAAGCCCTGCTCTCTCTGCAGTCTACTCTCTCAGGAGCTGCTCTGTGTGACTGGTGATACCTGAGCACATTCCTCAAGACTCTTCAGCCATGTGTTCAGACGGCTTTGTCCAGTTGCATTGCCAGGTCTTGCTACATCGTGTGATCTTAAAAAAAGTAAAAGTGACTCTTATAAATATAGCAATATTACCTGTAAGAGCCAGTTATTAATTGAATGCATCCCTCAGGTACCTGAATGTTGCATTTAACTGCATTTGCCTCCCTGCTGAAAAACCCACTGGGGTGGGGGCATTGTGGTGTGGCAGTGCAGTGCTCTGTGTCGCTGTCCCCTGGCAGCCCCTTTGCCTATGTTTGCTGCTGTGTTTTTCTTTGACTCACAAGCAGCTTCAGCAATGATAGAGAGATTTGGGGGAGAGAAATCTTTTGAGATGGAAGATTGTTAGAAGGAGTAATGACCAGATTTTGTTGACCAAATTCATACTTACGCTGCATCTAACTTTTGGAAATGGAACACTTTAAATTTACAGACAGTAGTGAGTTCCTGGCTGACGACTGCAGTATAATTGCTGGTGGAAGCCTTATTGGTTGGCATCCTGATTCTGCTGCTGTGTTGTGGAGGAGGATCCTGGGAATTCTTGGAGATGTGAACAATATACAGTCACCTAAAATCCATGCAAAAGTTTTTGGCTACCTTTATGAGCTGTGGTATAAACTTGCAAAGGTATGTGGTTCTTATAGCTAATGATAACGGCACATTTTTTTTGTTGTAGAAATTATTATTAAATGTGATTCAGTGTTATCACCTGGAGCATAAGCATGGCTTGGGGGGGTTCTGTCATAAAGGAAACTTTATCTTGTTTGGTTTCCAGTAGCTAACTCCAATAGAGAATCCTGTCCAATGACAAGAGAATTTAAATGGGATGAGGAAACAGTAGCAAAGAAGAAAGAAGTACAGACATTGGTATTCGTGTAAAGGCCCACAGTGTAACTCAAACTGGTAATGTTTGCCTTGGCCAGGGAGCAGCAACATAGAACAAGCTTTGGCTGAAGCGGGAACTCTGTATAGCACAGGGTGTAGTGCCTGAATGTAAATAAAGTAAAATTAAAACATAATCATGTGAAAAAAGAGCATTAAAAAAGTAAGATACTGGTTTTATTAACATTCTTCTTTAAATCTATTAGATCCGGGACAACCTTGCTATCAGCATGGATAATCAGTCAACTCCCTCTCCTCCTGTCCTCATCCCTCCTCTCAGGATATTTGCTTCATGGCTGTTCAAGGTTAGTTCTGAAATTTGCACACAGGAGTATTTTCTTCTATGTCAGAGCTGAATTGGTGTGTATTTAGTTGCCTTAATTTTAACTTCTACAATCACTGCTGGTTAAGACAGCAAATGCCCTCCAAAAGCTCTTTGGACCTGAATATAAGTTAATATGTGCTTTATGGGAGAGCTGCTGGAGATGCAGCTTTGCAGTAGCTGGCTAGTGGAGAAAGCAGGAAATAATCCAGGATTTTGTTGCAGGCAGCCACGCTGCCGAGCGAGTACAAGGAGGGGAAGCTGCAGGCGTTCCGGCTGCTCTGTGCCATGATGAGCCGGCGCCAGGACGTGCTGCCCAACTCCGACTTCCTGGTGCACTTCTATTTCGTGATGCGCCTGGGCCTGACCAGTGAAGACCAGGTAGGAGCTTTGCTTCTTGTGTCACTGCTCCCTTCTGAATATCTGTGCCATGGCAACCAGGAGGGGCTGCCAAAATGTTCTGCTGCTGTGGATAAAAGTTGTTTCAGGTCTCCCTCTCCTGGGGTGTCTTCAGGAATAAAGTGTTCGGTGGGAGGTGAGGAAAAGACTTAATCGAGCTGTCAGATAATTGTCGTCCCACAGAAACAGCTCCAATTGCTCATAAATACTAAGAAATGTTCTTTAGACAAAATAAAGCTTGTCTAAAAACACTTCCATGTTTTTATAGCTGTAGGAGTGAGAGCAAGGGCTACAGCTCTGCTGGGAGTGGCAGCAAAGGGCACAGGGACCCCTTGGGAAATCCTGGGAGTTATTGCTGGTACCTTGAGGAAACCAGACGGGATTGATGATTTCTGAGATGGAAGAGGGAAAGAAGAAATTGTTACCAGACTCCTACCCCTCAGTTTCCCTCCTGAAAAGTTAGAACATTTGGAAAATATTCTTTTTAAATAGATAAGAATAGAAAGGCAGGGGTTTTCTCCTGGAAAATCCTGGGAGTCCTGCTGCAGCTGCATGTTACTCCAGGGTTTCCTAGATATTTTGCAGCCCCACACTGCCCATTGCTCCAGGGTTTTCCGGGTATTTTGCATCCCCTACACGGCACATCCCTCCATGGTTTCCCTGGATATTTTGCACACTGCTGCTGCTCTTTGTTCTTCGTCCCCATTCTGGTGGCTGCATTTGCCTCTTGGTGGCACACTTGACCACAGGTTTGCTGGTGTGTGAGTGTCCTTCACGTTGTGCTTTCCTTAGCTGTGGAACTGGGTGAGGTGTTAGCTGGCAGTGTCTTGGAGCAAGGTGTTGATAGGAAGCAGGATCCTTATACCTGCTCTCTATTTCCAGGGTGATTGGCTCCGAGGTGCTCACTGGGTGCTCAGATAGTGGGAGCCTTTTTATCAGAGAGGTTGTGGAATCACAGGGCCCAGAATCACTGGAATATGGATCCTAGCATGGTTTCCAGGATTTAAGTTAGCACAAACCAAAATAAACTTGGGAGCGGATTATTTTTTTGACACAGATTGGGTTTGTTTGCTAAGCACAGGCATAAATTTCTCCCTTTTAAGGAATATTCACAGAAAGAAGTGTAGGAGATGTCTCATGGAGGAATTTTCCTTCCGTATGGATCACTAGTGCAACTTTTACCATTTATGTGAGAAAGCTGCAGAAAGGCAGCCCAGCTTCAGGAAATCACTTTGGCTACTTCAAAAGAGCTTTTTAGGTGGTTACGTAATTAAAAGTATTACAGTCAGAAACCTCCTTGACCTGAATAATTTTTAATACTTTGGTTTGCATGAGAAATGTTTTTTTGAAATGTATTTCTCTTTTCACTCCTCACTTAAGGATGCGAGAATAGGAAATTGCTGCTGTATTGTGTAGCTTTTGGTGTTGATAGAAGAACAAAATAATCCAATTTTGAATACGTTGTAAATGAGTACAGTGTTATTCCCAGCAAGTGCAGCCCAGCTTTGCAGCCTGGTCTCGAGGAGTGCATAAAAGAGCAGTGTGAGGGTGTATTTTATAGGAGGCTCCCGTGGCGCTCCGAGCCCAGGATGTAGCAATTAGCTCAGCAGAGGAGACAGTGGGGTAATGAGCTGCAGCTAATTTGTCCATGTGGAAGTGTCTAACAACAAACATCCCTGGAGAAGTGAACAATTCTCTGCAAGGATTGCATCACTTTTCCAGGTGGGAGAAGCCATGGCTCCAACAGCCGTACGGAGAGAGCCGCAGTCTGGGAGCACTGGGAGGGGGCCTGAGGTCAGGGGCCAAGTGACCATCTGTAGGGGGTGCCTCCCTCCTGCACTGCTCCGGCCAGTGGCATTGCTCTGCTGCTGGAGTAGCCTGGATTTTTTTCCCAGTTTTTTTAATGAATGAAGTTCTTTGAGGCTCCCAGCTTTCCCTCCCTGGCCTCCAGTGTGGAAGAAAAAGAATTAGGATGTTCACTACCACTTTGGGGGTTAATAAAGGTAATTTACCTATGGTTGGATGATTGAAAATCAGGAAATATTCCTGGGATGTGGTTTGTAGGGATCCTATGGGATAGCCTGCTGCAGTTTGGGTGGGCATAGCTGCCTTCTGCTGCCAGGTGAGCCTGATGGTTGGAAAACTCCTATTCCAGCAATTGCAACTAGATGTGTCTTTTTATTTGGAAAACAAATACAGTTTGTTTAGTTAATCAAAAATCTAACACTGCAATGCACAGATTTTACAAATACTTGAACTGAGAGAGGAAATGTATTTTATGATTGCTGCTGACTACTTACTTGTAGCAGTACTTTCTGCTTCATTCACCTGAAAGTCTCCTTGTTCCATAGCTTCCTCCTTTTTGCTGAATAACAAAAGTACCAAAACACAATCCCTAAAAGCTACAAACCCTTCTCAGAAAATCAACTCTTGAGGTAATTGGGATTCTTCAGCTCTGGTCCTTCTGGTACTTAAATAATCCTTTGAGGTTGCTGGTGGTTTTCTCCTAAGAGTTCTGTGAATTTTTGTGATGCCGTTTCTTATTTCTGTCTAAATTTCCACTCATAGTTGGAGAGAAGGCAGTGCAGGTGAGGTGCTTACCTTGTAGGGACACTGTAAAAAGGGACACGTTTTCAATCCTTTTTCAAGTTCCAACCCTCAGCTGTTCAGTGTCATTTTTTAGCCAGCCTCACTCACCTTACTACCTGGGTGAGCATCAGTTACTGTGCTTGGTGTCACCTGTCACAAACACCGAGGTGTCACCTGGCACTCAGAGGTTACTTGCAAAGTGAGCAAGTGGGTCAGTTGTACTCCTGACTTTGGGAGTGAGTTTAACAAATAAATTTAATAAAAATGTGGTCATATTTACTTGCCAGAGTACCTGTGGTCATATTTACTTGCCAGAGTACCTCTGGAATAGGATGTTTACATTTTTAGAGAACATAATCAAAGCTAAAGACTTCCGAGGTTCTCTGTGGAAAGGACAATGGACAGCCAAGGAAGGAGACTCTGCTGGTGCCTTTTTCAGTTCAGTGATATGAAGAGCAGAATAAATTTTAAATATGGAATAAGAGGAAAATAGCCCCAGTCCAGCTGAGCTGGCAGATGTTCTGGGTGATTAAATGTCAGCACATGCAGCAGGCCTGCCCATGGAGCACAGCCTGGCTGCAGCCAGGGCACTTAACAGCTTTGTTTTAGCTCAATTCCTTTTAACAGTGAAAGGATGCCATGGATGAGAAGCTCTGTCAATAGAGGTGATGAGGTACCAGTGCACGTTGTCCATAAGCCTCTTTATTTGTTCAAAATGCACTGTAGGTGATTATGGAAAGGAAGCTGCAGCAGCTCTGCAATAAGCTTCTGCGGAAGCACTGACTGGAGCTCTCTGTGTGGGAAATGGCTAATTTGAATAGGAAGCATTTTTCAGTAGAGCTGCTACTGCAGAAGTCATTAATTACCTGTTTGTATTAACATTGGTCTGACATTAAAAAAAGCCCCCACATTTGTGGGCTTTTGTATCTTTCTGTCCAGTTGTTACTCAGCAGCCAGGGGCAGTGTACAGCAGCAGTAGCTTTGTAAAGGTACAATAAGTGAGTAGCTTTGCTTTTGTCCCCTGTGGAACGGGTACTCCTTGCTTGGATTTCTGTCTGATGGTGATGCACACGAGGACCCTTAGTTGTACAGAAACCATAATGCCGTTTAGATTCTTTCCCAGACTGCCATTTAAAAGGAAATAACCTTAATGTAGTCTATTAAGGCTTAGATTCCCGTATTTTAGCTTCTCGAGACTTCTTTCCAATGGCCACCACGATTTTCTCCCTCTTTTAATCCACCCCTTATCTCATTTTCTGTAGAAAATTTGCCTCTGTTCTCCCATTATGTGCTTTAACTGCTTTGAAAAAGTGTTAACAGACAGCACGTTTCCAGTAGGGACAAACAAAAGTCCAAATGCCAGGGTCTCACAGGAACTCTCACATCCCCCTCTGCTCGCCCAGAGAAGGGTAAATGGGAAGTGCTGGAGAAAATAGCTGAAAGATTGACTGGAAGCAAGGGGGAGCCAAGTCATGCCAATTGCAGGAGCTGTGCATTCTGAAGTGATTTTGGTAGTTCTGTTCTTTTTTATTTATTTTGCCTTAATTCATTTGCCCTTCCTAAGTTGCTTCCATCCCACCCAAATTCCTGTTTTGTGGTCGATGTTCTGTCTGTCGGAGAGTTCAGAGCGGTGCTGTCACAGGCATTTGGGAGAGATGTGTGTGGTGACACAAAACCACCTCCACATTTCAGGCAGTGCCATGGCCTTGGCACCCACACCTTTGTTGCTGTATCCAGTGGGTGCTCAGAGATTGCTCTGTGTGTGCACAAACCAAAATATTTCTTCCAAACCTTAATCCCAATGCTCTCCCCAGTTGTAAAAATATCAAGCATGCTCCAAAATGGGAGAAATTTTAAGAACTCCCTCTATTGTGTTCCAGCCTCCAGGGACTTGGGCAAATATAACTCTTTTGGAGGTTAGATTTTACCTGGCACCTTGAAATGGAGTTTTCTGATAAGCTAATCCTGGATCTCCCGAGGTTGTCAAAATACTTCATAAATTTTTATCGGAACTTGATTTTTGACAAGTTAATTCTTACCTAAAATGTAATGATAGGTAGGAAAACTTGGAATAAGTAAATGGAGTATTTGTTCCTTTAAAGTACAAGTAAGAAAGGAAAAGGAAAGATTTACCACTGAAATCTTCTGCAAATTAATAATCTTTCCCATGCTGTGAATCTCAGCTGCTAACGAGGTGTCTGTTGGTGAGGAACAGAGTGAACTTTCAGTGAAAAATCTCTGTTTTTCCTGTTGAGGGACAATTGGAAATGTGAGGAAGGCAGCTGGCAGGCTATTTGGTTACACCTGTAATCTGCAAAAGCTTGAACAAAAATTAGGTGAAGAATATTTTTGCAATTGACCTTTCAGTGAACTTGCATAAATTTATTTCGCTTACTCAGTGGATGTTTATGACCTTATAATTTGAATTACTGGATTATCCTATACTGAAATATGATGCCGTTTATAGGGTTAATGCATTTGAGAAGGACATGCATGTGATTGCCCCCTCCTCTCCCCTCTTCCCCAGCTTTAATACTACAGAGCATCATTTTGAATTGAAATAGTCCATAATGGTCCTTTTTTTCACTTTTCTTTAACAACGTGAACGCTAAATTATAGCTGTGCAATTATGTAAACAATGAAAATGCTTCCAGAATGAATACTTCCTTTTAAATTTTCATTTTGTGTAATTGCTGAAAGGTTTGGAGCCATAATAAACCAAAATTATTTTACACATTTATCGTTCTAAAGGTCAATTATGAAAGAAGTAAAGCAACAACACTGTGCAGAATGAGTAAACCAATTTCCATGGCCATCACCATATGTTTTTCTTACGGCTTGTGTTTTCCAGTTGCTGTGTACATAGCATTCAATTAAAGTGATTCATTGACTAGGCTGGGAGCTGCTGCCCGGAGTTTACGTTTGCAGGGAAGGGAAGGAAGCGGCCCGGCTCTGTTTGAATTACCTGATTTTGCAGTATCGCTGATAGCACAGATGTTCTCACTCCCTCGCCTTCTCACAAGCCTCTCTCTGCTGATAAGCTCCCAAAGCTACTGGATTGCTGCCCCAAATCCTGTTTTCTTGTGAGCTGGGTGCTCTGCTGATTGGGAAAGGGGAAAAAACCTGGCAGGTTACCTGTGAGTGCTGTCCTGGGCTGATTGTGGCCCTTGTTGAGCAGAACAGCAGTGGCACAGGCAGGGTACAACCTGCCAGGCCTGAGTTGAAGTGCAGTCACTCAGAGTGCACAGGGCCATGCCTGAGATGAGCCCAGCTGAGCAGGTTTGTGTCTGGGCCCTCAGGAGATGGTGTGTGTGTGTGTGTGTTGCTGCAGGGAGCAGCCCATGCTGGGAATTCAGAGGGAAGTCAAGGACTGCTTCAAGAGCTTTTCAAAGAAAATTTTTGAAAGGTTTCTTGCTATGGAAAATGATTAATTTTTAGTAGCACTACATCTCATAGCTGGCAAGTAGATCCCTGCAGCCGCACTCCTGCAGCCTTTTGGAACGTGTGTGCTGTCACAGCATTCATGTATTACAGGAACAATTTTGTTCTTCTTTACCGGTTCTTCTTTATTGGAAATGTTCTGTGCAGGGAGCAGAGCTGGTGTGGCCGGAATCCTTGCCCTGGTGTGTGACAGATGGGAGTGCTGGGGTGAGGACAGGAGTTAATGCACTTGTTTGGAGCAGGTCCCTGCACTTCCGCCGCCGCCACCTCCCTGGCCAGGTTAGCCCAGGCTCTTTTATTGTGGCACGTGTCAGCAGCAGCCTGCTCCCATCTGCTGCCCTGATCAGGGGCTAGCCCAGCACCTACCTGGCCCTGGTGTACAGGTGTGGTGTGCTGGACCAGCACGGAGCGTTAATCAGCCCTTAATTATAGCGAGGTGGGTCCTTTGTTCTGCTCCGACTGAGAGTTTACCACACGCTTTATGAGCGGCTGCATCCATCTGCTCTGGTTCTCAATGTTTGCATTGACCCATATTGACTTAAAATGTATCAAAGGAAGTGATTAAAACAAGTTTAAACATTAACTCGAGTGGCATTTTAGCTTATTCAGGAAAGTGAAAGCATTATCTGCTACTATGTTAAAAACGAATACTGTTTATTTAAATATATAACAGTTATTTCATAGAATGCTGATGTTGAAAACTTGGTGGAACACTAAGTAGGGGCTGTACAGGTGTTTAGCAGGGCTTTGAGAAAATAGTGGTGATGTTAAAGCATCTCTTCATGTAGAGAAAATTGGATTTGTCAGTTTTAGCTTCTGCTGTAGAGATTGAGCACATGGACATATTCTGGGGCTTGAAATTCAGGCTGTCTTTACCATGTCATGAAACCAGTAAGGATGGTCTTGGAAAAGGGTTTTCCTTTGCAACTTTTCAAAATTGTATTGAATGGAAAATAATTATCTACTCAGCATAGAAATAGCTTGATGTAACTCTTCAGCAAATATGATATTGCAGGTAAAGATTATGTCGATTTTATGCCTAATTTTAAACCTGCTGAAAGTTTGCAGGGAGGAAATCTTAACTCAAATATAGGAACTTTGCTCTGATTTGGAGAGACTATGAAGACTTGAAATGTGGAAGGATTAAAGATGAAATGCTTATCTTGAATGTGCTCTGTACCACTGATGATGAGCAAAGCTGAGGCTGCTGGTCTGTTTCTTCAGGGCTCAAGAAGCAGGCTTTAGGGGCAGCTCATATTCTTGTGGCATGGAATTCTGAGTGATTGTAGGAACTCACTCCTTTGCAGTGCTGCAGTGCTTTGTCTTAAATCTTTGAAATGTTCAAATGCTTGAATCCAAAGTCTTGTTTAACAGAATGGTTGTGCTTAGCCACAAAGAGATATGGCGGTGTGGGTTTTGAACAGGAATTTAGGAGTACAAATGTTACCAAAGTACCAAATGCACTTTTGTTACTCCACGCCTCTGGAGTGGAAGGTGGTGATTAGGTGGAGGTCAGTTTGCACACAGAGCTCTGGGAATTTGCACCTCAATTAGCGTGGGACTAGTGAACCTCAAAGTTAAATCTTCTTGAAATCTCTCTTTTGCCTTCTGGCTTTTCTCACAGGTACCTTTTCTTGCAGGATATCTTGAACACTGTCATAAAGCACTGCTCACCATGGTTCTTCTTCCTGGGCCTGCCTGGCTTCACGATGCTGATCAGAGACTTTCTTGGGGCAGCCACGCGGGTGCTGAGCGTGGACATGCCAGAGGTGAGCGGGGCTGGCTCAGCAGAGCCACGCTGATGGGGCTCTCGGGATGGATACAGTGGCAGCTGGTGTGTGAAATCATGGGGTAAGGCAGCACACTGGTATCGCAGAGGTGTTTCATCCAAAAGCTGAGGTGCGAGGAAACTGTGTCCTGGCTGATGCTGCCACACGCCCATGCCCTAAGCCCTGTGAGCTACATTAAAGCAAGCAAACACTGAGCGTGGGGAACTCTTTGGGTGATGCAGAATCTCTGGCTAAATGTCAGCACTAATGGAAATGTGACTCTAAATGATTAAATTATTGAAGGATAAGTAAAATAGCAAATTGATGATGGGTTGCCAGAACAAAGGTAAAGGTCTGGCAGTCCTGGGGAAAAAAAGGAAAGCTCTGTTGCATGTGAAACACCAGCTCAGGGGAGACCTTTCTGTCTGTTTTGGCTCAGGGCTTTTGCTGCTGCTCTTGACATTTGCGTGACTGAGCAGGTGGCCCTGCACAGGGCTACAGCCCTCTCCTGTTTCAGTGGAGCTGGAATGGTGAGCCCAGCCACGCTTCTTCCATTGGCCCTCAAAGAGCTTGATTGGCCTCACTGTTGATCCAAGGCTTATAAGAAATGGATGCTCAATTTCCCATGGGAAAAAACCAAACCAAAACACCCCCTTCCATTTCTCCTGCATGCATAAAACTGGATGTACATTGCATTTTCAACATTACACAGTAGTTAACGTGTTTTTAGCTCATGCTGTGGTGCTTTTGATGGATTTATTGGAGTAGGGATTTCTCTACACATTGGTATCACCTATGCAGTGAGAATGAGTGCATTGTGTGCTCACTCTCTGTGTTTTACAGGATTGCCTCATAGCAATGCTGGAGTAGTGCTTCCACCCCTCACTCAGCTGTTCTTTAGGGGGTTCTGTACTTTCTGTTGGCATCAAATGGCTGATGGTCAGATTGGGGAATGAGGGGAAGTATTAAAGATGTAGAATGTGCTCAGGAGTGGGGCCAGGTGCTGCTGGAGGAGCAGCTCAGCCTCACCAAGAGAACACAGCAGCACGGCAGAAAAGGCACAGGCAGGAAGGTGTGTGTTAGGTACTGCTTAAACCCAGCTCTTGCACAAGTTGCAAAGGAAAAGCTCCTGGGATGTGTTCCCTGGGACATTGAATGCTGTGTTGTGAATCCAGCAGACTGAGTATGACATGCACACTGGCCTCAGGGCTGAAGGCATCTCCACGTGTGAAGGTTTTTTAGTGAATATTTCTGCTTACTTGCCCTTCACCAGGCTCCCCGTTCCGAAGCTCACACCATCCTTGGTGCTCTTGTGTGCTTTCCAAATACATACCAAGGAATCCCACAGTTGGGACCCATTTCAGAAGCCAGTGAGAGCATCACAGGAACTGCAGATGTGAAGGTAAAGCCACATTTATCATAAATCCTTAGGTAACCTAACCTGGTTTTACTATGCAGTGACTTCACTCCTGCCCAAATGGTTGTCTTCACACAAGCCTCTGTTGCTTTTGATAAAGGCACCTGAGGCACCACAGTGATCTACTACTCAAAATTAGGGGTAGCTGAGGAGGAATCTCTGAATTCCTCATGTGGCCTGAGCAGGCAGAATCAGAGAGGATGCAGAAATCCCTTCACACGCTTGGCTCCTGTTCTTGCTTTCTTCATCAGGCCTCAGAGGGTCACTGGAGATGTCTTAAAACTGTCTTAATTTTAGAAGTGTCTTTTCTGTATTACATAATACACTAAATTTTTCATAATGTGATTTGGTTAGAACCTAAACACTACAGTTTGTATGAAGTGACTGCCACTTGTTGTTTGTAAATGCCCTTTGACACTGTAAATGAATTGATTTCCTCCTGCTGCCTGTACATGAGTTGTAAGTTGATTTGATTTGTCCACAAGGGCCTGTACATGTGAGTTGTAATCAGTGTTTCTCCCTTGACAAAATACACTTGTCGTGAGGTAAAGATGCTTTACCAACAGACTGAGAATTAAAGTGTCCTCGCCTGTAACTGTCAAAATTAAACAATTTTCAAGTAGATATATGAAAAAGATGCTTATTCTAATTTATTTTGTTATTTTAGTATTGCCTCATAAATATTTTATTGAAGAATGCTACAGAGGAGCCAAGTGAAACTGCAAGGTAAAATACCAAGTAAAAGAAATGGGAAAATCATAGAATTGGTTAGGTTGGAAAAGACCTTTAACATGATCAAGTCCAACCATTTATGGCTTGGAAAAATCTTTCTTGCTGCTTATTTTCTGCTGCTGCCTTGTGGTTTGGTCCTGTGAAGTTGAGCCTTACTCTGCACCATGAAGGTGCTGGCCTGTCGTGTTCGACGGGAAAGAGTGATCTCATCTTTGTGCGTTTTTTTTGTTTTGTTTTGTTTTTTGTTTTTTTTTGTTTCCCCTAAATATTCCTCTAAAACTTCTGACAAGCGCCCTTTTTCTTTTAACAAAGATGCATAGCCATCTGTAGCCTCGGAGTGTGGATATGTGAGGAGCTCATGGAGTGCACAAACCACCCCCACATGAAGAAAGCCATCAATGTCATAGGTGTGACACTGAAGGTATTGCTGTGGTGGGCTCTGATCAATGTGCTTTGCGGAAAAAGGGCATTTTCACTTTGCAAATAGTCATGGATGATCTACTGCTGTGATATCCTATGCAAGCATGCAGAATATTTGCAAAAATAACCTGTGTGCCTATGGACCCTTGCCCCAGCAAACTCACGTAAAAGATCACATAGACAATGGCAAACCTGCTGGTTCCTAATGCTGACAACATGATTCCACAACACTAATGTTTTTTATTGTTGGCAAAGATGCAAAATAATGAAATGTAGAAAAACTGAATGTATTGTATCTGAATATTTTATTTGGCTTTTAATCACCTTTTTTCTTCCAGTTTTCCAACAAGCTGGTAGCTCAGGTAGCCTGTGATGTTCTTCAGCTGCTGGTGTCTTACTGGCAGAAGCTTCAGGAGTACGAATCCTCCCTGTGCCGGAAGATTACTGAAGTATGTCAGATTCTTTAAAATGTTTGTATGGAAATTGTATACAAAGATCTCTTAATTCCTTATTTCGGCTGCTGTGATTTTTTTTTTAGCTCCTCCTTTTTCTGATTGTTAAGGATGTACTTGCTACAGTCCCTGGACCAGTGTAGGTCCCTTGTTTGTAGTGAATTGTTTGTAAAATGCTCAGTAAAATGTTTTCCTTCACTTTGGATATTGATTGGCATGGGCAGTTGGATGCTCCTAGGAGAACTTAACCTAATCCATACCCTGTGAAGTGAAGGTCTGTCTCTGTAGTGGAAGAAGCTGAATGCCTTTCTGACACTTTGTTTGTTTGGGTGTAGATCCTTGTGGCCACCATTGCGTTTCTCCTGCCGAGTGCTGAATACTCGTCTGTGGAAGCAGATAAGAAGGTGTGTCACTGAAAAGAGCTGTCTCTATTCTTTGTGCTGCTTAGGGGGGTTTCAAATGAGGTTGCTCTGAAGCAGAGTTGAATTTTAAACTTTCCACCTCATACCTTAAAGCCTGGGTGAGTTTAATAGAATGTGCCTAAACACCACGTTCCATGTTCTCGTTCAGTTTATAGTTTCACTGCTGCTTTGCTTGCTGGACTGGTGCATGGCACTGCCCATGAAAATGCTGCTGGAGCCTGTGTCTGCTGGTGCTGTGGAGGATCAACATGCATCCAGAGCTCCTTTGCTGGATTATATTTACAGAGTAAGTATGGGGAAGGAACATGGTTTACTCTGCCTGGCTGCTTAAAGATGCCTCTCACACACCCTGAAGGCACAGAAGCAGCTTTGTCAAGCTCTAGAAACTCATCTTACACAGGTGAGAAGGTACAAATGCAAAATGTTAAGAAGATAAGATTAGAGATGTGGAACAGACAGGAGATGGTGAAGACAAAGGTAAAATGCTTAAAATAATGAGCCAGGGCAAATAATCTTTGCAGAAATATTTGTATTATTTGAAGTGGGCTGTTAAAATACAAAACAAGCCCTGAAGCAAACTGTTAAAGTACAGAATCAGTGCGGAGGGAGACTTAATTTAGAAATGCTGCATTTGGACACAGATGGGTTTTGTAGTGTGTCCTAGCTTCCATAGGGTAGGAACTGGGGGACTCTGCTCGCTGGGTGTGTTGGGGACTGTCCTGGGTTTGTCACTGGCTCAGTGCCCCTGCAGGTCCTGCACTGCTGCGTCAACGGCTCCAGCACCTACACGCAGCAAAGCCACTACGTGCTGAGCCTGGCCGACCTCTCCTCCTGTGACTACGACCCCTTTCTGCCGCTGGGGAACGTCAGGAGCTCGGACCCAGCCCAGTGCCCCTCCTCCACCGATTTGGGCAACCTGCTCACCGTGGCTGAAGGTAAGGGAGTGCCCAGAGCATGGGCTGGACCAGTGTATGTGTGGAGTAGGTGGGAAATAGTGTTCCAGGTTACATCTCTGCCTTGAAAACGTGCTTCTCTTCACTGCAAATAGCAACTATTCCTTGAAAATTGGGCAGAGCTCCTTCTGGATGAATTCCAGTTGCCTCTGTGACAGCATGTTCGAGTTTGTTGCCAACGCTACTCCTTAAAACAAATTTATGTTTACAAGAGGTAAAGGGAAAGAGAAACACCATAAACTAAAAAAAAAAAATGGTTTAAACTGGATATGAAAAAACCCTAGAAAGTAGGAGGTTTCTGGCTATAACAGGAGTCATGTTCCCATAGGAGCGCAGTGGAGGCACAGCAGTAGCTCAGAGCACAATCAGTTTATGAAATAACTGATGTATGTGCCTGTGCTGAGGGGAACATCTGAGCATCCAGGAAGTCTCTCCCTGCTTCACACAAGACTTTCCCACCTGCCAGGGTTGGAGGAGCATTGCTTTACAGTGACATCTCTGGTTTACCTTGGCTTTTGTGCCATGTCACCCTCCTGCCCTGATGGCTGTGGAGATGTGTTGAAATAAAATAAAACTGCGGAACAGGTAGGTTTTCTTGGAAAGCTGTTGGAAATAGTTCCTTGAACAGGAAGGATGAGGAGGTCAAATAAAGCAAGCTGCTGCAACATGACAGAAATCTGCAGGTGCTCCTTCTGTATTGCCTCTTGCTGCTCTTACTGATCCATTGTGTTTTCATTGATCGTTTTAGAGAAGAGGAGGAGGAATTTGGAATTAATCCCTCTAACAGCGAGGATGGTTATGACTCATCTGGTGAATCACCTGAGCCACTACCCTCTCAGCGGAGGCCCTGCCATCCTCCACAGTCTTCTCAGCGAGAACCACGACAATTCCTACGTGGAGTCCTCTGAGCTGTCCTCGGAAGTGTTCCAGAGCCCCAACCTGCAGCTGTTTGTGTTTAACGACAGCACTCTCATATCTTACCTCCAAATCCCTGCGGAGAAGAAGGTGGGCGCTGAACCGGCAGCAGCCCCCTCGGATGTGAGGGTGATTGTCAGGGATATCTCAGGGAAGTACTCTTGGGATGGCCGGATACTGTATGGGCCTCTGGAGGGCTGCTTTCCACAGCGGAGCACAGCCAGTGCCTTCGTCATCTCCAGCAACCCAGAGCAGCACTTCCTTTCCCAGAACGACATTTCTCAGGTGGAGGAAGGAGAAGATGCCCTGGACCAGCTGCTGGAGAGGATTGGGAGCACTAGCCCCGAGTGCCTTCTGCACCCTCAGCGCAAGCTGAACGAGCCCTCACCGCCGCCCTGCGGGATGAGCCCCGAGCAGGAGTGGGCCATCACCGAAGCGCTGATGAGGCAGAGTGCCTCAGAAAGGGAGTTCATTCTGAAATGCAGCTCAGACTGCAGCATGAGAGCGGCCCGCCAGGAGCCACCATGTCCTGCTGAACCTCAAGCCTCCTTTTATTTCTGTCGGCTGCTGCTGAATGATTTGGGAATGAACTCTTGGGACAGAAGGTAGGAAGAGAGGATCCAGAACTTGCTAAGGGTGCTCTTCTCACCTTTTACCCCCAAATGTGTACACACTTAAGAAAGCAAGAATTATATAGCTGCAGGTTAGAGCAGAGTTTTGAACTTCAGTGATTATTTGAAAGAGACATCAACAGATTGTGTATAACAATAATTTTAAGAAATCATATGTTAGTTCTCTTAGCTATTCGGATGACAAAATAATGTATCTGTACTCTGTTGCATTTGCCTTCAAACCTTGTTTAATTTATTTTTAGAAAAAGCTTTCATCTGCTTAAGAAAAATTCAAAATTGCTGCGAGAACTGAAAAATCTGGATTCCCGCCAATGGTAGGTGATATGTACTGGACACACCATTGATAATGTTCTTGTTTCCCAAGGAAGAATGAGTCGCCAGAACCAAAGCTTCTTTCCCATTGAATCCAAATATTGGTATGAAAATTGGAGTGTTTGTTTCTCCAGAGTTCTGTAGCCTGAATGGAGAAGCCACCTGCAATAACACATTCTCTGTGTACAGAGAATTCCAAATCAGTGGCAAATAATAGGACAGATTCTTTTCAAGTTTGCTTTAGCTGAGAGGGGACGGAACCAAATTGTTTGTGACCTGGGTTCAACTAACACAGCAAAGTATTTTCTACAGGATTTTCTGAAGGATTTTCTACAGGATATTTTCTACAGTATATTTCTACAGGATACTCCCTGTGTCAGGGAGCAGCACTTTGAGGGGTGATCTACGCAGAACTACTTCCCAGCCTGGAAGCGGCAGAATGGAGTTCTGAATGTTATGTTTTATTTTTCATTACTTGGCGTAGAGCTGTTTGAAAAACATCTGCAGCATTGCAGAGTTCTGAGTTTCTTCTATCCCAACAATTTCCATATCAAATGCACTTTGCTTGTTTTCAGAGAAGCCGACTGTCCCTGTCAGCATTGTAAAACTCAGCCCAGGGTCTGAAAGTCAGTAATGTTTCTTCTGCTTTGTATGTCATCACCCTGTAATTAAAATTCTGTAGGTCAAATTATGCTCCCATTAACACCTGTGCCACCTCTCTGTCTGTGCAATGCTGCACAGATCTGAGTCATTAATCCTGTAATTGGAATTTGGTCACCAGTTCTGTGGCTGGTGCACAGGAGGACCAGGCTTGACTCTGCTCTCAGCACTAGGGTGTCTCTGCAGTGAGGTTTTGGTGGCAAAAAAATGGGGGAAAATCTGAAAGCGAGTGATGTATTTGTGTACATGAAAGAAATGGACATACAGAGCTAAATGTGGGCACCTGCTCATATTTTTGGAGTGCAGGAGGATCTGAAAAATAATTTTGAGCTGAAACTTCTTTAATTTAGATTTCTTTTTCTCTCCTGCGGCAGTCGTGAGACTCACAAGATCGCTGTGTTCTACATCGCCGAGGGACAGGAAGACAAGTGTTCCATCCTATCCAACACAAGGGGAAGCCAGGCATATGAAGATTTTGTTGCTGGACTGGGCTGGGAGGTAACAGCCATAAATTTAGACAAGCTACCATGTTGCTGGTGCCTTTGCACAATTTTTAATGCACAAAAGAAAAAATTTGCTACACACTGATGCTTGGCTGCTTTTAGCTTTTGCTGTGGTCAGACCACACACTCAGCACAGGAGTTCTTTGACATGTATGGGTTTAATTTGCTTTGTCATAATGGTGTGTCATAATCTAGAAGCTATGAACATTCTTGGGTTTGGGAAATACAGAGTAGCTGCATGTCACATTTAAGCATCCAAACGCCACAAGTGCCACAGGGAGATGCAGCATCCTCAGGCTGGTGCTCTTGGAAAAAAAACCAAGCCTTTGGACTCAGGCATGGCTTCAGAGGTGTTTCTTCTGAATAAACTTCTGGAATAATTTCTTCTAAGGTTTTTTTTTCTGTGCAAATCTTTGGTTTCTTCCGCAGTTTTTCTGGTTCTTCTTCTCTCTGCCTTTTGTGATGCTCCTGGCAGTGGGAGCTCTGAGCACCACAGAGCCCTTAGCCAGCAGTGTGTGGCAGAATGTCGTAGTTTCCTTGCTGCTGTTTGCTGGAGGAAGGTAAATTTCTGGATAGATAATGATTCAGGACCTAGTTAAGAGAGATTTACTTTTAGTAAATGTCAAATACAGGCACGGGAAAGAAAAATCTAATGGGAAGATCACAGAGCTGTAGGGGAAGACTTCTTTTTCTCTGGGATAGCTACAGAAACCTAGGGTGGTGATTTCATTAATCTTGATGCAGAAATAAATACTGATCATTCATCAGTCTTTTCAGATTGCTGCTATTTTTGCCTTTGGCTCCCTCAGGTCGACCTCTCCACACACGGCGGGTTCATGGGCGGCCTGCAGCGCAACGGCAGCACGGGGCAAACCGCGCCCTACTACGCTACCTCCACTGTGGAGATCATCTTCCACGTGTCCACAAGGATGCCCTCAGACTCGGATGACTCACTGACCAAAAAGGTAAAGCATTTGCAGTGTATTTCACACCATTGCATCACGTGCTTCAATGAAAGTTTGAAGTGAAAGCAGCTTGTGCTAACTGGCCCTGGCAGACTGTCCCTGCTGTGCCACGTGGTACTCTGCAGCTGGGTTAGCTGAATTAAATGGCATCTAAATTCTGAGTTCTGAAACACAATTAACATTTCCATGGTAGCCTCAAATGCCACCATGAGTAATAATATTAGCAATAATTTCATTTGTATGTTGTCTGCCTGCCAAAACTGCTGTGGGTTGGTAGAACAAAACAACCAAATGCAGCATCATAAAACCTTCCAGACGATTTGTCCTGTGTGGAACAGCAAAGCGAAAGGGAGGTGACAGACTCAGGAACCCAAGCAGCCAGCTGAGAGTTGAAGCCAGTAGCCAGTTAGGCACAATTCTGACAAGCAGCCTCTGCTTCAAAGACAGCTAGAACCCAGCCCAAATTTCTGTTGGTATAGGTACTTAATCATTTGTCTTTCCTAATAAGGAGCGATTTGAGATTATGCTGTTTGCCAGCTGCTGCTTAGAGTCAAAGAAGATTTTTGAGGCATACCGAACCTCTGCCTTTTTAATTAGGATTGGCAACTTGTCCTGCAGAGGTTGTTAGCATGCATCAGTAATGCTGCTGTAGCCATCCAGTCCACCATGGCATGCTGCTCTGCTCTGAAAATTGCCTGGAACTCTGTCACTGCATGACTGTATTTGGTGTCCAGTTGGTTTCAGAATGACATGTGCTTTTCCTTGAAATATAAAGGTGGAATTCCTGATTACTGGTTCTGAAGAATTGCCCAGTGTTTCATGCTAAAGTCAGATCTTGTCTTTTTTATTTTGATATCTGTAATTTAAAAAAGGAAGTCATCAAAATGGCATGTTTCTCTTTCTGTATGCAACTCATTCTCTTCATGGATACATGGCTATGGAAAAATGTACTCTGAGTACTTCACGATGGAGCAGTAGGGCAGTGGTGTGTAGGACGGGGCTGTAGAGTCTCTGTGACCTTACCAGGGTAGGACCATCTGTATTTTTATTGTTCCTGACCAGTATTTGTCCAGCTGCTAGATCAAAACTCCGGTGATGAATGATTTACAGTCTTCCTAGGCAACATATTCCTATGTTCCACTTCTTGTACCGCAAAAAAAACCTCTTGTAGCATCTACTTTGCTTCAATTTAAACCCATTGATTCTTACCCTATTCCTTCATGGATATGAAGGGCAGATTATTTTGCGGCAGACTTATGCATGTCTGAGAACTGCTGCCATGTTTTTCCCAGAGTTATTTTTCCTACACAAACTGTGGCCTTTTATTCAGTCTGATCTTCCCTTGTAAGTCCTGGCTCCTGTGTTTTGTGGAAGCCTAGCAAAGACACTGGGATATGGTCTGGCTGTTGAGTAATTCATCGCCTGGGAGAAGAGAGCACAGTGTGACAGAGCTATCACAAGGAAAAAAGTGGAGTTTAACTGCAAACAGTCTACTTATTCTCCTAATTCTCATCCATGTTACGCATGGCTATCACAGACACTGAGAGTTATTCCATTTGTCTTCCCTGTGTTTGATCCAAGAGAATTCCTTCTCAGTGAGAAACAGAAACCAAAAGCATTTAGTAGCTGTCAGTCTCCAAGTTCTGTGGTGCCAGGAAACCAGGCCAGCTCCAGCACATGCTGTCTACAGAAAATACTGCAAAGGAATTGCTCTGGGACCTTTTAAAAAAACCTGAGATCTGCAATAGGAATGGAACCCTGCAGGGATCAAACCAGATATTCCAGTAAAGGACAAAGCTCTGAGCAAGTTCATGGACCTGAGGAGCTGCAAGCAGTGGCTTGGACCAGGTGACTTCCAGAGGGCTTTTTAATGTGTACTTGTCCGTGGTTCCACACACAACAGTTTCATTCAGTTTGTCACAGCTCTGCTGTGAGCAAACATGCAATTCTGTGCAGATTAGCATGGATTGTTGACAGATTGTACAGAACTGCAGCTATGAGTGGAGAAAAGGTGCATTTCAGAAGCAGTGCACTTTTTGGAAGGCGCACAATTCTCTGGGTTTAGGTCCTTACCTCAGATTGTTGGGACAGAATGTCCAGGTTAAAAAGATTATTTTGTATTTATTAATTCTTGCCATTAATGCTTTTTTTTCATGTGAGTGTGGGAGAGAAGGATGGATTCCCATGGCATTCATTCAATTCCTGCTCCTGTAACAGAACCGTATTTGGTGATACAATATAGTGGTACTGGGAGGAGAACTTTATCAAAATGCAACGGAGACCGCAACTTGTTTTTTCTTGCCCTCTCTCTGGAATCTAAGGTCCTCCTAATCTCTGCAATCTTTGTAATTGCTGGGGTTTCTTCGCTCTTTATTTTGCCTTAGACCAAGAGAGGCTTCATCCCTGTCAGTATGCTCTGAGCCAAACAGAAGGACTGACCACCTGCTGGCCTGGGGAGCCGTAGCAAGGCCATAAATTCTGGGGGCTGGGGAATTCAGCAGATGCAGTATTTTTACCTAAATATGTTATTGTGGTTCTTTATTTTTACTGAACACAAAGACGATTTAAGTTCTGGTATTCCCAAGAATAAGTGCATTTCCACTGGGGATGAACTTGGCCCCTTGTTTCTGTGCAGTAGAGCTGTCATTTGCAGTCTGCATTTTTTTATTTGAGGTATATGCTGACATTATATTGCTAATTCAGGAGGCAAGAAAGACAAACAGAAAATCCCTCTCCAAATAAGTCTTGGCCATGACAGAAATCTTTTCTAGTGGAGTAAACAAAATTCAGCTGATCTCTTTTGCTGCTGTAGGGTTCAGCATTGTTGGTTTGAAACTTTATCAGTCTGTCTTGTGGCAAGAGTGAAAATCAATCCCAGGAATGGTGTCCTACCGTCCCTGTCTTGTTCTGCTCAAATTGTGCTTAACAGTTTAAAGATGTGCTACCAGATTTCTCAGTGATTTATTCCATCTTCTCCATTGTCAGAGCAGAACTTTTTCAATTCAGAAATCTGGTTGCAACCCCATACTGAACTCTTGCTCCTTTGCTGCAGAAATTTGTTAGCTGGGGCTAGATTAGATTTTTAGCAGCTAATCTGACTGCTGTAGGGGTTTGCAGAGTGGGGACAGAGCTGTGCTATTGGATTTGTCCAATTCATTTGACTCCAGGACTATAATTGCACTTATGTCTTACAAGGCTTTTATGGCCTCAGGCTGGCGAGCAGCAGAAAAACAAATTGGCAGTGATACAGTGAGAGTGAAAGGGAATGAAAGGCACACATTATCAGTCTCCAGGCAGCCCTGCTCTGGCAGGAAGTTTCTTGGTTAATTTACAAATAAAACTTAGATTTTAGGATGGGCACACAGTCAGCCAGACAATGGGGATGTCAGGCCGCACTGTTACTTAGCAAAAGTAGCAGCCATGCCTCCCTAAAAGCAGGAATTCTTCAGTCAAACAGACGACCCCTCTCTGGAGCCAGCTGGCTGTGTAATGCAATTAGCAGGGAAAGGAGGTCATGGCGGAGGTGTGCACCGTGACCAGTGTCAGCGCTGCCTCCCGGCTGCGGACACCCGCACGGCTCAGGGGCTGGAGCTGGCCCTCAGGGCTGGGGAGTGTGGCTCTGGGGAGAGACAGTGGGGCTGACCCCAGGGCCTGGAGCTGGGGCTGTGGCTGAGCACCCCTGTTAGCCAAGCTGGGGATAATTCCTGTGCCCACCAAAAATTCCTGCATGCCGGGGGAGGATATGCTGCCGTTGCCAAAGCTGCCTTCCCTCAGCATTTGCTGCAACTGTTGTTGGGGTTTGCTTTTAATATCAATCTGATTTCATGGCTGCTTTCGGATTTTTTTTAACGTAGCTTTTTTTTTTTATTTCCCTCCTGCACCCCTAAACTGGGTGGAGAGCACAACCTGGAGCTCTGGCTCCGCACGCGTCGGCCGTGGGGCTTTGGACATTTCAGCACAACTTGCTGAAGTCCTTCAGGGCACTGAGTCTGCCCCACAGCTGCTGTTCTGAATAAACAACACAGGAAAATAGCAGCTGGCTTATTGTCACTGATGAGATTATTATAACGGCTTTTTATCAATGAAGTTCTCTTTCAATAATAAATATTTTTGATTAATGCCAATTTTTTCTTTGTAACATTATACCTTGTAACTGTGGTGCTTAAGGATGTGTGACTTCAAAACAAGGGCTGTAACTCAAGCTCTAAAACAGGGTGCTGGCACATGCTGGCGATCGTGGCAGATTCATGAGCACAGCAAGTGTTGGTTCAACTAAGTTGCCTTCTTCACTGAATTTTGTTCTCAAGGGTGCAATATTAGTACAAAGCATTTGATTATTATCAGAACAGTTCCACAGGATTTTTAAAAGGATCCCTCAAGCAGTATTTGGGCATATTTTGATGACTGTTTTTAGAGCAGCATGTGCTGTATCTCACCCCACAAGCCATAGAAGTCAAGGCAGTACAGAGCCTTTGCTTCAGAAGAGCTGGGTTGGGTTTGTGAATTGCCCTCTGCAACTGGGCAATGACACCGCCTTATGGAATTCCATGTCCACATTTACTTGCTGGGTTTTCTACAGCAGAGGTTGCTGGGTGCCACCATTGTGGGCTCTCTGTGCTGGGAAGGCAGTGCCAGAGCTTGTTCTGGCACCCGGATGGGTTGGTCTCAGCCTGGCAAACATGGGCACATACAAATCCCTGGCGGGGGTTCCCTGAGCTCAGCTGGGCTGAGCTGGGCCCTTCCTGGAGTGGGGCAGCCTGGCACCCTCAGCATTTGGGACCTGCTGTGCACAAAGTCTGCTCACCAAATGGATTTTAGGGGTTTGTAAGACTTAACTTGACATCTCGCTTCTAATCACTTTGGAGGTGACCTGGCTGCACCTGGTCACGGAGAGCGAGACCAGGATTTTGTCCTGTAAATTCCTGCTTCCTTTGGTACGTGTTAGTCCGTGGCATTACCAGCATGTGGGTTTTTTTTGTGTGTTGCTTTGGTTTTACTGAGATTCTGCGCAGATATCAAGGTGACCATAAGAACAGCAATTTCTACTTGTTTTGTACATGTAAGAAGCTCTGGTAATAGTATTGTTGATGTTTCCATGTTTTTTCAAGACAAAAATGGTTCATGTTTTCTTCAAACAGAACTAAAATTACCTTTTTTTCATGGGTATAAATAAAACACAGTTATTATCTTCTGTTTAATTTAAAATAAACTGAGAATCTCAGTCCTTCTGTGAACTGAGCTTTACTTTATCCTGCTGGAATATGAACTGTAAGCCAAGTTCACGGATCTAACTTCTTTTGATTTTTCACAATGTGTTGGGTTTGCCACACTTCTCGTGACTGAGGGGTCCAGTTTGTCACCAATACATAGGAGTGAAAGTTTTTCCTTCTAAAGGAGCTGCCTGATTCTGAATAGGAAATTTTTATCAGCACAGTGTGGGCTGATCCAAAGCGTGTTGGGGTTAGTTGTTATTTACCAGTGAAAATCACCACTTTCTTTTCCCTTTTTTCTCTCCCCTCCACACTGAGTGAAGTAGCAGAGCTTCATTTTGACTTCTTTGTTTGGTCTATTGTGCACATTGTTCCAGGGGTAGCACCAAATTGGAGGGTGGGGGGTGTCTTTTAAGCTTTAAGTGGGACTTAAATTCTCTTTATGCTTTGAGCTGGCATTCTGCGTGTGGATTACATTTTAACTTTAAAGCTTACAGTTGAAACCATTGTGCGAGGCTTGTACGTGATTGCCAAATAGTTTTTGCCATCTGTTAGATCACCTCCAGCTCCTCCAGCAGCAGAGCAAACACACACACATACAGGCTCTTCGATGCTTGCTCTGTGTGTCATGCTTAAATTTTACCCATATTTTATGCAACTCTGTTCCAAATGAAGAGGTGTAACTCTCACAGTATTTCCCATTCTTCTCTACTTCACATTGCCCAGATATTTTGCTGATGTTTCAAGCAGGGGCCCTCTCCAGACACGGTCAGCGAGGAGATGTTTGTGGATAATAAATTCAGTTATAGTGGTTCATGACAGGCAGTTTCTTGCCATTCTGAGTCAAGGCATTTCATATTTCTGTGACAGCTGCCTCATTTTAGCTGGAACACGATGCTCCATTGGTTAATGCTTTGTTCTAGTAATTCAGTTTTCCATCTTAAATCACTGTAGGTAATGTACATTTACATATCATGCTAATGGCTAGTTTGATAATGACTTAATTAAGCCATCAGACAACAATGAGTTCTAAATGAAGCAAATTATTGAACTGATGCTTTCATGAGTAACTGGAGAAAAACAATATTTTAACTTTTTCTGTAATGAAATATTCCTACTATCGAGCATTGTAATTCAATTTGTGAGCCATGACCCCTCCTGAAGCGTGGTTATCACTCAGATTAATAAAGAGCCAATTTGCTGTTGCAGCTCCGTCACTTGGGAAATGATGAGGTTCACATCGTGTGGTCTGAGCACACCCGCAACTACCGCAGGGGCATCATCCCCACTGACTTCGGGGACGTCCTCATCGTTATCTACCCCATGAAGAATCACATGTTCTTCATAGAGATCATGAAGAAACCTGAGGTATGTTCTGGGTGCTTTACTGGGTCTGTTGTGTGGTGCAAGTGAACAGCAGTTCTGTTGCTTGAATAAGGCTCAGTGGTTTAGAGTTTGGGGCTTATTTTTTTCCCCAGCAAGTACAAAATCAGTCTGTCCATCTCAGGTGAAAGATAAGCTGAGCAATGAGTTTACTTTAAAACTAGAATTACTAATGGTGATTGAAGTGACAGCTCATTCATTTTATAGTCATACTTAGCACTGAGAGAAACATTTCAGAATTCTCAACCCACAGAAGTTGCTGGGCAAAGAACACTATTTAAACCATTGTGCATTTCCTCTGAGGCAGTGAAAGCAAACCACTCATGATTTCAGTTCCTGTGGTGCTGGATCATCCCCTGTGCTGGCTCACTGCTGTACACACAGTACCGTGCAGAGCCTCACACGTCTGTGGGACTGTCATCATCACCTGACTTGGTGGCATGATGTAGGCATTGGACATCCTGTCATCAAAGTATGGAAGGTTCACAGTTCAGACATTTTAGGGAAAAAGTGCATTTTTTTGCAAAATGTCAGAGGTGTGTGTATGTACATCTGTGCATGTGTGTGAAAAAAACGCTTCACTGAATGCTTGTCTGGTACATTATGGATGCAAAAATATGCATAAGATATACTTTGTGAAAGCAATCAGTTGATACATACCTTTTGCCTTACATGGGGAACAATATTTGTCCAGAGGAGTAACCAGCTGTGGTAACTACCTCCATTATATCCCCTATTTACCAGCTGTAGACAGTATTTTTTGAGTTTTGAATAATGGAGCTGCTAGATATTGACCACCAGTGGTTTGTCAATAGACATTTCAAACTTGAAAATTTTCTAATAGTAGGTTGTTGGGTTTTTTTACACTTGGTGTTGAGCTCTGCAGTTTACTTTTTGAGCATTTTAGCTTTTAATGTTCCATCAGGGAAATGAGAATTTAGCATTAGGAACACACTTGAAACTTCTCCGGAGCAATGGAGAAAAGCGGTGTCATCTTATGTATTAGTCAAAGCCACCCGACAGGCGGCCAGAATAAGAGCTAACTGGAAATTTAGTGTTATCCCTACATTTAAAGTACAAACCATTACAATGTAATAAAATTAATCCAGACATTTCCAGGGCAAGTGTGGCTGACCTTTTGTTCACCAGCTACTGACCCCAGGGTGAATGAAAGAGGCTTGCAGAGAGAAATGTCTGTTGTTTGGCTTCAGTCCCTGGTATTTAAATTGCATTCCCTAATCGAATGAAAAGGCTGTCCTCTCTATCAGGTTACAGAATCCATGGCAACATTTGGCCTTTTATATCCATAATGTTAGCCTTTTTGTTTGCAGCCAAGTAGAGACACCTGGAGCAATGTTAACATTAACCGCTTTAGCATTAATAGCTTCATTATAGAAGAATTTCTGATCAGATAGCTGTTACTTTTGTTATGTTGCTTCAGCTTGTATTGTTTTCATTTTTGATCTCCCTGCTTGGCAACCGGGCAATGATTTGCAAATTTTTTTGTCTTGATTAATTAAGCAATATAATTATCAGGAACCGTGCTGCAGTCTTTGCCTGACAAAGCTTCGGAGGGAAGACAATAGTAAGTCTGTTAGTGTGAATGCATTCCACGCGTCACAGATGCACGAGGATATTGGGAACAATGAGAGGAAAAGCTGCCTGTGAGAGGGGACAAAGCATGCCAGGCAGGCTCCGCACTGCACATACCGCCAGGGACATGCTGCGGGTTCCCTGGGACACAGATGCCTCGTTAGATTGCAGCTCGTCATCAGAGATTAATTCTCAGCCATTTGGTACAATAATTTACCCATTCCCCACTCTTTTAACTAGTGCTGCTCGCTGTAGAGGGGAAGTCTTTGTGCTCAGAAGGTTTATTTAACCTTGCCTACTTTTACTGCGGGCAACAGAAATAATGATTTTTCTGTTGGAAATTGGAACGAAGCAGGTGTTTGCAGTGGGCTGAATATTAATTTTTGCTTCATAGATAACTTGCAGTGACATTTGGAGTACTCACAGAAGGGAATCTTTCCCTCTATTTTTTTTTAATTGATTCCTGTCAAAACAGACTGTTTGTTTTTTGTAGCCATCAAAGCCCTGTTTTCCTGGGCTGGGTGTTCAGTGCCGGGTGTGGAGCGGAGCGGGGAGCACGCCCTGCGCGTTCCGCTGGCTTCCCCCCCGGACCCTCGTTAGGGCAGAGCCCCTGTGCAGATGGAAGCTGACGAGATGCTGCTCCATTGACTTTAATGACCCTCAGTGAGGCCGCAGGATCTGCTTGGGAATGAATAATTCCGAGCTTTGTGTGTGCGCGGTCCGGCTGTGCGGCACTCGCATCGTGGTGGGCTCCGGAGCCCTCGGCTCCACTGCTGCTCTCCATGTGTAGGATACATACACCTTGTCCATGGGTTACATCTGTAAATTCTGTAGTGCAGTGATGAGAAAGTCTACCCCACTCCCCAGCTCCAGGTGGGTTTGAAACTGTGACTGCAAGTCCTGTAAGCAAAACCTACTTGTCCAAAAAGCCCAGCAGGGAATTTCCTTGCCCCAGTAGCATCTGCTAATCTGACTTTACATATCTGGTGTTTGTGTGGTGGTATCATCTTAATACTAGTATGTACTTAACCTCCTTATTTGTACTTTTACATTCTTTTCTCCTGTTGTCAATGCTTCTAGACAGAGCATGGGATAAAAATGTCGCTTAAAAATGTTACTGCTTAAAGAGGCAAAACTTGATGCTCTGTAACATTATCATTTTGGTGGCATAGATTTTCCTCTGTCCCCTTTCCTTCCAGCTGCCTGGATAGTAATGCCAGCAGTAAATAAAAAAATTAAGAAGGCAAAACAACTATGGAAACATTTTACACTTTTTGGTTTTTTGGGAGGTGGGTAATTATTTTAAGTAAAGGAATGACAATAAGTGTGTGCAGAGACAGCTGTCATTTGCAGATGTTACATTAAACCCAAATTTCTTCTGTAATTCATTGCCACTTCTAATTAGAGGAATTCCCTAGATGCAGGGGATTTATATTATTCCCTTTGTCCATTTATTGAATGACTGTCACAGTCACCCACAAGCAGTTGGAGAAGAATAATAGAGGGTATTTATTTATGTGATAAGCCTCTGTACAGATGGAAAAAATCCATAGCTTAAATATTGATAATTGCTGCTGGCTTCTGTCTAGGGTTTTACTTGGGGGGTTGGTTCTTTTCATTTTGAGTCTGTGAAAGGGAAATGAGTTTGAGTACTTGTAAGCACTAAAAGTTATGTATTTAAACATCAGAATTTTCTGGGTTTGACAGACAGATCCATTTTGTGTCTGCAATTCTGGACACAGTCTACTTTTAGAAAGCATCTCTTGTATGTAGACTGGCTTTTACGTGCAGAGCCTTAGATCACCAGAGGATGTCACACAGGGGTTTCCTCTGGAGGTGGCCACGAAGGAGCAGCATTTGGGCACCTTGACCTGCTGGGCTGGGCCCATTTGTGCCTGTTCTGCCCCCGAGAGAGCCCCTGCTCTGCCATCTCCTCTGCCTTCCACACACCTCCTTATCTTGGACCAGCTCAGGTTTTTTTCCCTTCTGTGATGTCCATGGAAGGAGTTTATAGAGGATTATCTGAAGTAAATATGTCTTTGCAAAACCTCCTGCCAATGTTGGAGTCAGCCAGTGAATCAGGGTCTCCTGTTGGGATCCCAGATGGAAAACAGCTCTTATTATCCACTGTCAATGGCATATTGATTGCAAATTCATAGATGGCCTCAGTTCCTGTGTGTACCAAGCTCGTGCTTACCCAGCAGAATGTTGAGATATGTGTGTCTGTGTAGTGTGCTGAGGGCAGTCATGGGGGATTTAAACACTCACCAGCTTGGGGGGGTGAAAGTCACACTGCAAGTTTCAGTGTGGGAAACCATGTGACCACACTGTTTTATGGCAAAATGCTGTGCCAGTTTCCTGTGGTGGTTCTGAAGCCTGTTTTTCTATTTTGGGGTGCCCAGGTGCCGTTTTTCGGTCCTCTCTTTGACGGCACCATTGTGACTGCAAAGCTGCTGCCGAGCCTGATCTGTGCCACGTGCATCAACGCCAGCAGAGCAGTCAAGTCCCTCATCCCACTCTACCAGAGCTTGTATCCTTTCTCAATGGGGCAAGGCTCCCCTTGGTATGGTTCTCACTTGGAGCATCGTCCTGCAGAGAGGTAGGTAGGGATGAAAATCCTTCCTTGCATGCTTTTATTGGCAAAGGTCAAAGCTTTCTTTGCATCCAGCTTAAGGTTTTCAGTGCTTCACACACAGCTGCCATCCGGTGTTTTAAAAATGAAATGGTAACATCACAGGAGTCTCTCACCAGCAGCTTCTGTCTCACTGCTGGTGGGCCTGGACTCAGCACTGGTGCTTTGAACTGTGAGTAATGGTAATTCCCAGTTTTCTTTCACACAGTTAGAAGTTATGGACTGTGTATGCCAGGCTGACACCCAGAGCTCAGCCGTGCTCTTATCCTATCCAATTAACTTTGCTTGGACTCATTACATTAATAAGACAGATGGGATTTGTCCTTAGATATGGATGTTTCAGGTCCCAAATTCCAGTTTCAGTCCAGCCATACCTGTGTTTGGACATTTTCAGAACCTGTTTTCCAACAACGGCTGGAAGGTAACTGGAGGATGTGCTTCTCTGGGACAGAAGTTGTGACATTGGCTGTGGTTCTTGGGTCTATACAGACCCACAGTGTTAGCACTGGTTTGCACCCATTCTGGGATCTTCTCATAATGCCATCATTTTGTAGCTTGTTTTGCTAATCACATCACTTACTTCAGAACAAACACTCACTGCACTTTGCTTTCTCTGGGGAGCTTTTGATTTGAGTATTTTTCTAATCACATGACTTTGAGAAAGAGTTTGTGAAATATTTTGGTCTTTGAAAGAATATTGATGAATTAGTTTCAGATGCACATTTTTAAAACACAGAACATCCTCAAAGTACTAGTTGGGTTTTTTTTTTTAAGACTACGTTTTATCCTTGCAAAAGTCATCAGAAGTTAAAAGTAGCATTGTGGTTAAATAGATTTGTATGTTATTAACTAATTGTTTACTCATTGTAAAGCAAAGGTAGTTGGTGGTGATTGTGCAAACTGTGGCAGTGCCTGATAGGTGAGTCAAGACTTGCTGTGTTTTCTTCTGTTTCTTGAGAAGAAATGTAACAAATTCCTGGAACTGTTCTGTGCAGAATTTAGCTTAATCCATCTGCTTCTCAGTCAGTGTTTAATACTAAAGTAACAGTGTAGTAAAATGGACATAAGTAGCAGCAGTTATAAGAAGGAAGCTATCCCAGCCCCTCACTTCCAGCCAGAGTCCTCTTGTTCCGGACCCCCTCAGCTTTTGGTGTTGAGCATTTTGTGAGTGAGCAGCACTCACCAGCTGGCCATGCTCTTCCTTTCCAAGGGGTCTCCCTAAGGGTCCCTGCATGTCCCTGGGGTGACAGAGCAGCACAGACACCACAGCACAGGGCACTGTTCCGTACAGGTCTGAGGCAGCATCTGTCCCCACATTCTTTTCTGCCTTTTTTTGCGTCTGCTTTTGCACCAGTGTTGTCCATAGTGAATCAACTGCCACTTGTCTGTCTGATAAATGAAAGTGGATTGAGAAAATCCTGAAATGGGACAAAGGGGATGTGGTGGGCACATCCTATCGGGGTGATACTGGAGCAGGAGAGAAAGCTATCTGTAACTCATTCTATAGATAATGAAGACTCTGAAATACACTAAAGCCAACGGTTGGAATGTGAGTGTGTAGATGTGTAAAGATGGTGTATGAAACTGTCCAATGCAGCTCCCAAAGGGTGAGTTGCTCAGGTCTGGTGTTTGCTGTGCCAGCTGCTGCGAGGAGGACAGGAGGGATGCAGACCCAGCAATGCAAACAGTAAATGAAAGTGCCTTTATCAGACTGGAGATGGAAATAACTCAAAAAATGCCAGTGGAAGGGAGAAATGGAAAGCAATGGTCCTGGCAAAGTAAGGGATGATGTTTGGCCCAGACTAATCATAACTGTAATTGGGATGAGTGCTGTAGGCTGCAGTGAGGCAGAGCTGAGGAGGATCTGCAGCTTCTCTTTGGCACATGGATCACGTTAAAAGGCAACATCCCTGCTAAGGGTCAGTAGCTAAAGACGTTGTGACTCCAGTGTGGTTAGAAATGGATCAAATGCTTCATTTGGTGTCAGTAGTTCCGCCATGATAAGGTGCTGTGTCCGTGGTGCTCGTGCTGGAGCAGTGGCAGGGAGTGAAGTACCTGCAGGACTCTGCTCCAGGTGGAGCAGAGCTCTTGTCCTTGTTCCTGCCCTGCGTGGTGCGGAGGGCCGGGGTCGCGTGCTGGGGAGCCAGGGCAGCGTCTTGCCAGCAGTGACAGCTGAAGTCACTTGTTGGAAAGTCTGTAAACTCCGGCTACAGCTGCACTTGTCAGGGGCTGTAAGGGAAGTGTAATCAGCCACAGAGATTAATTTGCATCTCAATTAGGAAAGAGTCAGGAGGAAGCTGTAGGGTCTGTTGCTGGAAGGTTGTGGAAGAAATCTCATCAGGCACAAAAGGCTCCCGACTTGGTGCTCCAGCGAGCGGAGGACAATATCCGAGTCCGGTTTCCATGGGGACCGGGACCGCAGAGCCGCAGGAGCATCTCGCTGCCTGCAGCCGCTTGGTCATGATGACACAAATTCCACTGTCGTGCCCAAATACAGTTTTCTGTTGGAAATCTCTTTGAAAATGAAGAAGGTAAATACGGTAGACCATGTCAGACTTCTTTAAATCTCTTTTTTTGTTTATGTAATGCTTTGAGTTTTAAGGAATTCATTAGGGCACAAGATTCATTAAAAAACAATTAACTATATTTGAACTTCACTTTAAAGCTGTTCTGGCTACAGGTTCTTTGTGTCCATCAAAGGGCAGGTGATGGCACTGTGCAGGAGCCAGCCCAGGGTGGTGCATGCACAGCTCAGTTGTCTTTGGAACAGTGCTGTCTCTGTCGCTGCCACAGTGCTTCCATGGGCAGGGATGATGGCACATCAGTTTATGTTCCAAATTCCCATTTTATTCCTCCTTGGTGCCATGGAGCACTGAGGCTGAGCGGCTGCAGCCCCTGCTAATTGGGACTCTCGCCATCCTTGAGTAACTGCTGAGCATGAGGCAATGTGCTCCAGCAGCCTCTCCAGGCTGCTTTTTCAGGCAGTAACTGACTTTAAATATGACTGGGACTTACAGGAATCATAAGTAATAAGGTGACTTAAATTTTACAAGAACACAAAATAATATTTAAGCTTACTGCAATTGTTGTATTAAAAGGAATATATTTATGTAGGTTTTTGAGTGCATCTGAGCCTCCTTTGTATGTGCTGGGGAAAGGAAGGAACAACCTCTCTTGCAAACAAATAATTATATATCATAACTAAGCAATGCTGAATATTTAAAAAGCTGGTAGGAGTGGAGCTGTAAAGCTGCATCTCTAAACTCTCTTCCAGCTCGTGCAAAATGAGCTGTGTGCGGGGAAGGATTTCTGAGCACTCGTGTGATCTGGAGTGCCGTGGCACTAAGATGCAGCAGAGCTCCTCTGTGGGAGCTGGTCTTGTCTGTGAGGATAAATACTGGGGGGAACCAGGGTTTGGATTGAAGTATTACAGGTCTGATTGGCAGCTGCTGTCTAAGTTGACAGTTTCTAAGCTCAGGTGCTAGTCAACCTTCAGACATGAAAATGTAGCTAGTTTGGCAGGTGTCAGGTGCTTTGGCCCATAAATCAGTCCTGGTCTCCAAAAAGACTTCAAGATTTGGTGATGGTGATGTCTGAGCAAAAATCTCTTACAATGCCCAGGGAAATGCAATTCTCACTGCCCAGGTTATCTTTCTAAATGGATCCGTTTATTTTCTCCTTTAATTGAATTGGTTTAATTTTAAAATTGTTTCAGTGTTATTTCTAGTATCTTACCACTTTGGGGTTTTTTTCCTTCACCTTTGCAAATAGTTCTCATACTCCCAGTCCTTCCTGACTGGGATGCTAACTGAATTTAGAGAAAAGTAGGAAAGTTCCCAATATGTCTGAAATGTCACCTCAGCTTTGACCAATTCTTTATAAGCTGCCTTGGGAAGGGTGGAACCTGTCCCATGTGCCACCACCAGTGGGCTTCTTCCCTGTGTTCTTCAGTGATGTCTGGTAGTCTTTAAATTATTTTCTTAGCAATTCAAGCTACTACATGTATCCTCCTGTGAATGAGTAAATAGGGAGCTAGTTCTTGTTGAGGTTTATTAACAGATTGATTATAAAATTATCTCTGTCCACAATCTCACTTTTAGGATAAGTTGGTTTGTTCTTATGGATAGCAGAGGGGTTTGATCTCATTCTGCCTGTTGATTCCTGCACTCCACTTTGCTGTGACATCCGGTGCTGGAGGTGTCTGTGTGTGGGAATGAGCACGATGGGGATGAAAACTCTTTACATAATATCCGAGCACTGGATGTCACCATTTCCCTACTCACAGTCTGCACTCCTTTTTGTGGGCTAGAGGAAAACACAGCCCTTACTCCGGAGAAGTAATTTGATACATGAGTAACTTTTACTGTTTTCTCCACTGTAATGACAGCGGTGTGCCTGCTGACCTGTGCGAGCCAGCATCTTGGTGGAGTAAAGCCAAAACTGCGTCTAAACCCATAACACAAAAAGAGACCCATAACTTTAATTCATTACATCTCATCCGGATATTGACATATTAATATATCCTAGATGTGTTAATATCTGAAACCAAGAAGATTAGGCAAAGAACATCAGCTTCAAATTCTGAATTAAATCCTTTTCTTGGCTTAAGCCAATTTCTCATTAACCTAATAGAGAGCGCCTGATCTGCTTACCTGCTTTATCTGGGAAAGAAAGGTATTTGCTATGATGGACTTAATTGTGTGAATGGCTGTCAGATGTTCTGGAGGCTCGTGTGGTGTCGGACACGTTTTGTGTCCCTTTCAGTGTGTTTTGTGGCACTGGCGTTCGGAACTCTGTTGTGAGTATGAGGCAGTGTTTGATCACACCAGAGAAATGAGATGGAAAGCCTGTCACTCCTTTTAGAGAGGGTTCACAGTTTGTCCCCTTTATTTCATCCCAAGAAGTGGTGCCTTCCAGCTATATCGATGCTGATAGAAATTGCTATGAAATTCTAAAGCACGTGTCACAGGCGCTGTGACAATTTATGTGACATGGCACCTGACGTTTTTCTGCCGAGTGGCCGGCCCTGGCTCGCAGGAGTGCTCTCAGTGGCAGTGTCTGTGGGGGGAGCAGCAGGTCCTGCTCGCTGCCCTTGGCGAGGGGTGCCCAGATCCGAGGGAGGCCGTGGATCGGCTGGGGCTGCGCGGGCGGGCGCTGGCAGCTCTGCCCTTCATCCCGCGCAGCTCCCGCTGCAGCCGATCGATGGCTGGGCTGTCTCCTTTGCCTTCCCTCCTCACAGCCAGAACCTTCTCCAGGCAGCGATCGATGCCTCTAATCTGCTCCAGCCTGTAATAAGTCATGCGAAGCAAAGCTTTTAGGTGGCATTACATGGGATTGTGGAGGCGGCTCCTCAGCTCTCATTCATAGAGCTCTTCATGGACTCACAGAGAATCTACTGCGTCCCGCCGGTGCATATCTAAAGAGTATAAAATGCTTCTGCAGGTCTCAACTCCACATGCTGCTGTGTTGTGTGGACACAATGGGATCAAATTTCTCTATTTTCTGTTTCATGTCCATCCCTAAACCTGCTCACGGTCCCTTGAGACACACAGCTTGTACCCGCATTGCTGGGGTGGCAGGGAGGCTACATGGAAACAGAGCAGTTTATTTTGTCACTATAACATGAGGCATTACTATCCTCCCCCATGGCTGAGCACTCTGAAGTTCATTGAGGGTTGTTGAGAAAGTCCCGGGCTGATTCTGTCACAGAGTTTTAAACTGCTGGTCTCTGGGCAGCATCCGCGTTCTTCAGTAGCACTAAATAAACCCCAGCAGTTGTAGAGGCTCTTCTCCACTGGCTGATAGAATGGGTAGTTCCAAAAACAAACCTGGAGTTAAGTGACATCAGGAATATAATGGGTTTCTAAAATGAAAAGTGAGTTCAGTGTGTGATATGGATCAGGAAAAAAAACCAAAACAAACTCAACTCTGGATTTCTAAATGATGTGTACTAGTATGTGTGTACTAGTTGCAAACAAGGGTTCCTAAAACACAGCCACTCCTCTTCAGCCCCTGCCAAAGACTGGCAAGGCATGATCTTTCTGGAAATAGTGTCGTTTGGGTGGTGTAATCCTGCCCTACCAAGGCGCTTCCCGGGGGGAGAATGCCTCCCAGGCATCTTGCAGGGGCACACAATGCGGTACTGGGCTTTGTTTATGAGCAGTAAACATTCCTTTCATGGGAAGTTGCGAGGTACACAGAGGTGCAAACACCTGTCTCGCGCGATGCTTAATGTTTTCTCCTGGGTTAGACAAAGAGCCTCCAACTTGTGTTTCATAAGAGGCGCTCGCTCATTCTTTGGTTCTTTGACAGAAGCAAAATTGGTATATTCGTATATACTAACAAGTACTTAATCCCTTTTTGTCGTGGTTCTTCGTGGTTCGCAAGGAGTTCACATTCAGTGTCTTTTCAAAGTAATTTTTGATGATTTTCCTGTTTCCCCCCCACCGCCGTTAACTCTGAAGGGATTTGCGTACCTAAATCTCCGTTGTGTCTTTTGGAAACTTTACTCTGAATTCCCGCTTGCACTCGGAACCGCCTGGGGTTGTTTTTGTTTGGGATTTGTCACAAACAGGTCGGAGAAAAGCAAAGCGAGTTGCGTTTCTGTGGCTGGGCTGTTAGTCAGGCGGCGCTGGCAGGAGCGGGGCTGGCGGAGCGGCAGCGGGGACAGGAGTGCGCCTGGCAGGGCCGGCGGTGACATTTGCGGCGCCACGGAGCGAGCGGCGGGCGCGGGGGCGCGGGCCAAGCCCTCGCACGGCTCCCGCGGGCCCCGGGGTCGCTCCCCTGGGCGCTGGGGCTTTGTGCGGCCCGGCCGCCTCATTAGCATGCCGGCCGGGCGAGCGGGGCTCTGCTGGCTTACCAGCTGTTCCTGCTGCTCCCGACAATGTCCGGCGGGCCGGGCTGGCCGCGCTACCGCGGCGGCCGCCGCGCTCCGACAGCCTTTCCGCTGGGGATGCCCACGTGGCACCGCAGCGCCGGGCCGGCCTCGCATGGCATATGGTGTCTGGATTCATACAAGATGCAAAACTATTCTGCCGCTAATGCACAATGACTCATAGCATTGCTAATTTTTCCAACAAAAGCCCACTTCCACACCCACACTTTTAACCCCTCAGGCTAAAAAAGCCTCTTCTTTAGTTTCAAAGCCATGGAAATGTAAGGAGGTGGCTTCTGGATCAATATCTGAAACCCTATATTTATTTAAAGCATATGCACGCTCTAACGCTTATTTTAAATTTCAGTAAAAGCCGGTTTGCAAATCGCTGCTTTAACATGCGGCAGGTTTTTTTTGTTCCAAAATGGATTCGTTGTCAAATGCTGGGATTTTTAAATTTTTCGGTAGTTAATGTATTAAAAAAAAATAACCTGAAGTCACCACTATAGATAATAAAAAGTTATTTTCATTTAAGAGGAGGGAATCCAAGCATTGTAACTAGTGGATCTACAAGGATTATGTATTCCAGCACGAGTTTCCAAGCCGCTTGGTGTAAGCAGCTTGTAATATTTGGGGATCTTTGCTATTTACTGGCTCTTCAGGGACAATAATAATGCACTTTCCAACTAGAGGGAGCTGCTGGTATCCCTGATGCTGATTCTTAACCTTCCAGTCTAATTCCTTTGTGCGGTACATACAACGATCGTTCCAACATTTTAATAAAATCAAGTTAAATTACCCCGAGTCATTTAGATTAAAAGGATGCGTCTCAATTCTTGCAGCGTAATCATCAAATTAAACTGGGAAATTCGGGGAAAACTAAAGCACATCCTGGTTGCTTTATGTGGAATTATATAGGTCATGAAAAGGCTCGTTAGGAGGGAGTGAAAAGCCGGGGCTCGCGTACCGCTGTTCCGAGACAAAAAGCGTACGGGAGGTACGAGCGCGGGGCAGGAGCGGCGGCGCCGCAGGAAGCTCCCGCTCCCTCCGGCGCAACAAAGGAACAAAGGGACCTGTGGCCAAGGACCGAGGTGGCCGAGCTTGGCACTCGGGCTCCCCGGGAGCCACTTGTTATGGGGTCCCCCGCGGGTAGTGCTGCAGCAGGTGAAGGCTCCTGCCGGGAGGGATTTAAGAAGTCCTGGCGTTGGAAAATCTTTCCTAGGGGATGGTTTGAGAGCTCCTGTGGGGCTGATGACTCCACAGCAGCCTGCGGTGGGTCTCGTGGGATGCACTATGTCCTCGTCAGGGCCAAAGCCCAGGTGCTGGCCTTGGAAAGGCAGTTTCCGGCCAGCGGGGCTGTTCTCTTGTCCCAGAAACGGTGGTGGGAAGGCACAAAGGCTGCAGGAGAGCAGATCCATGTGTGGGCATTTCCATGTGTACTTCCCCAGCACTCCAGGCACTGATGGTAACACCGATATGCAATTCCCAGTACAGGTTTACATCATTTTTCAAACTTCTCTTTTTCTCTTTTGAAGAAACCCTGACTTCAGTGTGTGGGTTTCCATGAGCCGTGCATGCTGAAACTGCTTAACCAAAAGTTAAGGAATAGCTTTCTAAATAGGAAAAATATTTTTAGGCTTAGCTTGGGATTTGCTTTATGAATTTGTTTCTCTCCTATTGAAAATGCGTTGAGTTTTGGCCATGCTTTGAGGAGGTGAGACAGATCTCCTGACTCCCATCCAGCCTGACGGGCTCTCTGCAGCTGACACCAAAAAGAGGGAGGCACAGAAATTCTGTGCCTCTTTAAGCTACTTTGGTGGGCAGCACCATAATCTGATATCTTTCTTTGGAGAATGGGAAAGGCTTCCCCTCTACCTGCACTTGAAAAACTTTGAAAGCCATCCTGTTACTGGGGACATGAACATGGTGACAGCAGAAAAGAGGAATAGGAGAAAGCTACTTTTCATGGCAGGTTTTCTGGCTGACATATTGAATTTGCAGTTTTTCTTTCCTCAGCATCATAATTCTGTGTGTATTTCCCGGTACGATTAACTGTCAGGGTTCTGGTGTATAAACAGGAGCAGATGGCTTTTAGTGATTTCTTAAACCTAATGTTTAGTAATAGTCTACTGCTTGTACAGTATTTTCTGTTAAATAAAATCTCAGGTAATTTTCTGGGTTTTCATACTTCTCTAAATTGGCCTGAGCCAGTTTTGGGTATTTTTTTTTTTTGAGAACCTGTAGCTTGTGCTAAACAGCTGGATTTGTGGCACCTCTTTAGGGTTGTCTGCCTGGCTCATTTTCACCCATGTGGCAGTGTGGATTATCCAGCACCTGGCTGGCCTTCATTTTGTGGCTTCCTTAAGTAAAACAGGCCTTCCCCTGCCCACCTTCCGACTGCACAGGGCAGTCTTGTTCAAGGAGCTGTTATTTCACTGAAAATCTGAGTGTTACCTGTGTAACAAACTTGGGGTTAGCTCATTTTCTCAGTACCGCAAAGCCTTGACACCAAAAATATGCTGTGACAGTGAATCTGTTACAACTTAGAGAGAGAGCTCAAGCTCCCTGGTCCTTTGCTTTTCTGTGTTCCTCAAAGCTCTTTCCTGAACTTGTGCCATCCCCTGTGACCCTGTTTGGCTTCTTGCTATTGAAAGGGCGCTTGTGAGGGTTGTGCTTGCCAGACTGGCACCCTTCAGGCAGCACGAGTGTGGCAGTGCAGGCAGGATGACAGAAGCACAGAGCACTTACTTTGGGGAACATGCCCTGAAACTGATGCTCAGGCATTCCACAGATCATAAGTGAACAGGGCTCTGCACTTTGAATTTTTGTGTCTACCCCACCACCTTCCTCTCCTCATTGCCAGCCTCTCTTGCAGCTGGGAGATTTGAGGCTCTGAAAACACCATTTCCCACTGGCAGCTCCACTGGTAAGAAATGGAAGTGGCTGAGATATTTTCCTGTCCTTAATTGTTAAATACAACGTTATTTGAAGATTTGGAGTTGTAGTAGCAGTTACACCCACACATGTCAGTCTCAGTAATCCCCTGCCCTGCACCCTCGGAGGGCTGATCCAGCCCCGGGCTGCCAGGGGGACAGCACAGCCCTCATCGTAAACTCCCTGAGCCTGGCAGGAGAGAGAGGGATTGTTCCAGTCCAGGAGAGTTGTTTGAATTCAGAAACCTTTTCTTTCTAGGCTTTCGCAGAGCCTATTGGGTTTTGTGCTCTCATGTTATATGACTTGTTGCCATGATAATTCAGCTCATCTTACAGGTTTCTCTAATTGTTATTGATGTGTAATCATTCATTTTATTGAACCTCATTAAGATCTGTGAACCTCTGTCCCAACTTACAGTAATTAGAGCCCAGATAGCCATTCCATCTGTTCCTAAGCACTGGTTAATTAATGAACTTTTAACGTGTTCTTTGCCTTGTAAAAGCCCTCAGTATTCTCAAGTTGCTGAATAGGATTTGCATGCCAGCATTTCCGTTTGTTTTAAATGCCACAGCAACGTGCAGTTTGGAATCCCAAAAGTCAACACACAAAGTCCTGGGATCTCGGAAAGCAAAGTGGAGAGATTTTACTTTCTGTTCCCACTTTGTGCATCAATTACAGTATCTGTGAAACCGGGGTTTGCAAACAAACGCCTCACATGGGCTTCAGTGTTCTTTACTGCCCAAAACAACAGGTTTGAATCTTCCCTTGTATTGCTGAAGAAAATATATAGAGATCAGTAAATCAAATGTTTCATTTCTCATGTTGGTACTTGCTGGAAGAACATTACAAACATGATACCTGCAGACTCGTGTTTTTCTGCCCTCATATTTCATCTTTTTGTTACATTTTGAGCATCAGGCCTGAGACAGCTTTGTTAGCTTTGTAGCATTCACTACAAGGAGATTTTTAGGATGGAGCAGAATCTATCACTGCTGCTGGAGTTGTCAGAGCTATTGTAGTCCAGAACTGGAAGAAAAAAGCAGGACCCAAGTTCCTAAGTACTCAGAGAGTCTCTGCTTCACCTCTGTGCATTCTGACTGTGCAGTAACATGCTGAGTCAGTGATTTGTGTACAGGGAATAAATCATTGCATTTTTAAAAAATTAATTCAATTTCTGTCCACTGAGCAGACAGAAGAGCCAGTATTTTCAGTGTCAGGAGTTTAAAGAAAACGTTGGGGATTTTTTGCATTGTTGCATTTGTGATCTGGTGCTGGTTTTTACACATAGCACGGTGGTGTAGGGCTGTAGCTCTGCTCTGCCTCATTTGGATTGATCTGTGTTTACCTTCAATATTCAGGACAAGAATTAAGTCATACTACTCAACTCCCTCAAAATCCCTTTCAGCATCCAAAGGCCGACCATCTGTCTGGTCCAGCCATTCTGTCCTCTCCCAGTATGCATTTTAGCTGGTGCTTTGAGCAAGGCTGTATCCTGGAGAAGCAAAATATGAAGGGAAATAAAGGTCTTGGGCCTGGGGCTGTGTTTAGCAACGCAAACCCTGTAAATTGCATATGGTTTTTGTGAACGAGTGCAGAGAGCCCCGGGTTTTGTGGTACTTCAGCGTACTGGTCTGTGGCACGGTGGGTGTCCGAGGCACAGGCAGGCTTCTCTGTGGAGAGATTTCTAAAACAGCTACTTTTAATTCCTTTTCCAGTATTTCTGTATGCCAGCTCATCGTCTCACCACTGATTCTATAATTCAAACTGTCCATTTGGCAAATCCGCGTGTGCTCCCCTGCTCCTTTTTGGGACTGAAGTGTTTTAAGTTGCTGGCAGATCTGTAAGAAAAATGGGATTTTTCTCAAGCTTTTTAGGAAGTGCAGGTGTTTTGTCTGGGAACGTGCTGGTTTGTGTGCAATGTCGGGTGTGTGAGGCTCAGTCATGGTGCCTCCTCCTCTCCATTGCTGATGTTCTGCAAGTCCAAGGCTGGGATCTTATTGAACTTCTTCCACGATGTTGTTCCACTGGCTGAGACTGAGTTAGGCATGTGCATTTACTAAGGCATGCTTAGAAATCATGCCATTCCATTACAGCTGATATTTAGAGGGGGTGCAGTTGTGTTTACATGAAGAAAACTGGAATGTTATTTCTGGGCAGTCCCTCTCCTGCTGTCCACAAGCATTTGGACTCTGTTAAACACGTTGTCAGCTGAAAAAATGTGCAGACAGTCTTGGTGAGGCTTGAGCAGCAAACACAGCATCCTGGTGAAGGAATGTGAGGAAGGACCTTTTGCCGCTCTCTGGTGGGATCGTGCTGTTGCCCATGCTCCAGTTTTCTGGATGTGCAGAGATGTCCCAGTCTTTGCCACTCGGGGCTGATAGATGTGAGTCCTCCCAGTGCGAGGATATCTGCAGGCAGAAATCTCTGCCTTAATGCAACAGAATGAGTTTAGATGCTGTATACATGTTTTAGCAACATTGTCTTTTAAACCTGTAAGTATGGGTCCCTTTCTACTCTTAGTTGTCTGCGTGGAAGTGTTAATGAAGGGAATTACTCTTAAGGCTGTGCTCTGACAGGTAGCTGATTTTATACAATAGGCATTTACATACATTGCCTGTATTTTGTTTAATACTAACTTCGTTTTACTTTTAGATTAAAATATTTTAGCAGCTTTTCTGTATGTTGCCTGTAAAATGTTTGATGTTATTTGGGTTTATTAAGAGAGATAAGAGGGATGTTGTTCTATCAGCTGTTAAATATTATTGCATGTTAATCCATATTTTAAAAGTTCAAAGTCTGTGCTAGCTCGTGTTTCTCTGTTCTTGCCGTTGGTACAGACGTGCTCGTATCCAGCATTCCCATTTGTGTGAAAAATAGAATTCAGCTCAGGCCATGCATAGATTGTCAGAAAGATTAAAGTGTGCATCGTGCAATTTTTCTTCTTTCAGAAGGGTCCTTTGATGTGCTAATGTTCACTTTCTCTCTTTTCATGGCGAAGTGCTGGGCATTGTTTCTGGCTGCAGAGCAGTGTCTGCCTCAGAGAGGCAGATCCAAACACCCGGGAGCTCAGCCTTGTGCAAGGTAGCAGCATATGCAGCGATATTGCTGGCATTGTCCGGGGGATCAGATAGCAGTGTGCCTGCACAGATAAACACCAGGGCAGGGAGTGAGAAGAGATGTTGCCAAAAAAGCCAAATATTTAATTTCCCATATCCCACTTCTGTGTGCCAGTGTTCCTGCAGTTACACCAAGTCACATGCTGCGGGTCCAAACTGGAAAGCTTGGCAGTGCAAGAGGTGCCATAGGCTCTGAAATCACACTCAAAGACAAGGCTGTCATGTATTTCCAAAGTTAATTGGCAAGTGAAATTATTTGGATAGGCTCATCTTGGGTTGCAGTGGGCATTTTCCAGCTAATGGATAAAATTTTGCAGGCTGCTCAGAGGACCAACTTGAGCTGACGTAGCAGGGGCCTCGTGTGGCAGTGACAGTTGTAGTGACAAAGGTGTGTGGAGAATGAGCAGCTGTAAACAGCCTTTCTTATTCTACAGAACACCAATTCTTCTTTTGTAATTGACTGGGAAGAAATGGTTTCCCGAGTTCCTCAGAATGTGAGTATAGGAAGAGATAGTGTGTAACTGGGCAGGAGTGAGTGCAATACTGGTTGTGTTCTGCAGAAGATAGATTAATTGGTAATTGAATGATAAAATCCTTCCTTTTCAAATTGGGTGAAATTTAGGGGTTGGTGTTTGAGAGAGTAAGTTAGCCAAAACCTGGAATAAAACTTGAATAGAGGAAAACCTGACTGCAGCATGCAGTGTCCCCTGCTGTGTAGCTTTTTCCCTGGGTCGCTGTCCCTGCATATTCCTCTTCTCTGCTTCCACCAACTTTGATGCTTCATTAAAAATTTATCTTGTGCTCCCTGCCTTTCTCTTTGGGATCCTCATGATCTCCTTTTATATCTGACATGACTCGGCAGTTAAGGATGTCAAAGAACTTCAGAGGTTTAGCTTAAAGGGCACTGGCTGGAAGCAGCAGTGTGAACATCGAGGAAGCGATGTGCTTCAGAGGAAGCTTTCCAGGTTTGTGCTCAGGCTGGCACTGTGGGGAGGCTGTGCCACCTGGGCACAGTGTCCCCTGGGCACCAGAGATTGAGCTGCTGGGCACACACACTCCGTTAGGGTCCTTTCTGTGATCTGTGGAGCTGCAGACGGTGCTTGGAGGCACGTGCCGGGGAAGGGTCGGCCCGTGCGGTGATTTGCGGTCACCGTCACAAAGGAGCGTCTCTGTACTGGCTGCAGAATGAGATGTGTCAGAAGGGCCTGGCAGGAAGCAGATGGAAGGGGCTGTGCAGAGCAGAGTGGTGCGGGGGTGTCACTGGGGGCTCCAGGGCAGGTTTTTGGTAGCCTTGGCGAAACGAGCAGAGCAGCACACTTGTCACCAGTTGCCATCTATCTCTCCTGCCTGCGCTGGCTCACAGGGACCAGTGACTCTCTTGCAGGATTCTCCCCTCCATCACAGCTGTCTCTGCAGCAGCACTGGCTTGCTCATTTGCCATCTCAAATCAGATTAATTGTCCATTTTAACAAAGTGCTGCCGCTCTGTGAGTTGGCCATAATCTCATCGTGGTGGAAGTGGGTGCTCCATAACCCAGACACCTCGAGGATGCAGGAGTGCAAAGCCCCGTTGCTTGCACAGCACACTTGCTCACTGATGCTCTTCCCTGGTGTATCTGTGTGACCCCAATCTTCTGAGCACCTCAGGGGTCTCACACAAGCACAGGTCATTGCACCTCCCACCTGGTGATGTGCAGCTTGCAGGGCCAGCCCCAGCCTGCTCTGCTCCTGCACTGCTCTTCAGTGGCTTTTAATCTGAATACACAGAATGCCCCGAACTGGGATGGGCTCCAGCAGCACCTCACCTGTTCTTTGGGACCATCTTGTGGTTTGTCACTCCTTGTTTCTGTAATAGTTCGTCCTATAGGCAGGTGGTTTTCTTTTGCACTGTTCTGGTGCAGTTTTCAGCACTTCTGTTCCTGTTCCCCAGTGTGTTAATACCTGTATACAGTATATGCCTTTATACAATAGCCTGGTTTCTGGTGTCATTCTCACTCCTTTTCAAAGCTGGTTTGAACCTGGCCAGCCCTGGGTGCTAAACCAGGGTGTCAGCTCAGGAGTGCAGCCAGCCGAGCAGCCCTCCCTACTGCTCTCTCCACTTCCACCATCATTTCTCTTGTGCTTGGATTTAGAACTTGGATTTTTAATAGTGTATTGTATAGCTCAGTCAGGAACTTGCCCCATAATTCATTGTAATGATAAGACTTCATGGCCACCCTGAGTTACTTGAAACCAATAGGGAAATTTTTTCAGAAACAGTAGAACATTTAGAAGAAGTTAACAGCAGTGAAACCAATGCATTGACTTATCTTTTTGTGAAGGAGTCACTTACGTTTTCACTTTTGCTCCCTCCCCACTCACACACCCCACCTGATAAGTTAAAAAAAGCAGATTTCATAAACATGCATTAGAATTTTAATTTTCTCCTCTGGGGAAACAGGGAGCCATCACAGCACGCACACTGGCTGAGCTGTGCCGTGAAAGTGGAATCCTGTTCCCCTAGTGGGAGGTCACTTTCAGGGGAAAAATGTTATTTTAAAAGCTGACTTAATTATCTGCTTTTGGGGATGCCGTTTTGCCCGGGCCACACCGCATGCACGGCCGGCAGTGGGTGCGCGCTGCTCTACCTGTTGCAGGCTGTCTGTTGAAAGGGTATGTTCATTTAATGGATTTTAAGCAACATTATTCAAAGATCAACAAAAGGCATTCTGTGTTATATGAATAAAAGATTTCCCTGTGCTCCTTGTTAACCCTACAATGCCAGCCAGTGTAATTGAAGTGCAGCCACCTGGCAGGGAGCTCTGGCCTCAGCTGCCACAGGGCCTGGCCGGAGGCAGCGCCAGGTGTTGTTGTGCAGTGCCGGACGATGGTCAGCGTGGTTGGGGTGGCTGGAGGGACCTGCTCCAGGGCACAGGTACAGCATGGACAGGGACACTGAGAAACAGAGCCCCCGCCACGTTCCTGCAGCCTCCGGTGCTTGGTCAGACCTGGGAGCTGTTTGTCTGCATCTGCCACTCACAGCCCCATGCCCAGGGCAGCCTGTGCTTAGTCTCTGCTTTGCAATATCCACAAATATGTCAAACGATAATTTTAAACCTCCGTCCTACTTAGGTTGGTTTTAATTTAATGCCAGGACATCCCTGCTGTTTTCTTGCTGGGTTTTCTCTAATTTGTTCTTCCTTCCTACCCGCTAACATCGAGCAATTTCCCAGCCTGTCTCACTGCAGCAACAAGTCCATTTGGTGTTAAGCATCTTGCAAATGGTGTCACTCATAATGGATGTGATAATAAGCCCCAGTTACCTGTCCCTGATTATAATAAATGTAAATTACCAACTATAATAGACCTGAAACTGAGCCATTTAGTGTTAAACCCAGAAATAGTGAAAAGATCTGTAATAAACTAGAAGGGGCAAAATTATTTTGTGTAATTACGTTTTGTTCTGCTTGTAGCTGCCGGATCATCATATTCTTATCAAACTGACAGGGTTTGGTAACATTTAGTAGGTGAGAAAATAGATTTATAAATTGAAAAGTCTTGTTCCTTAATGAGTGACAGTTTGACAGTCTATCGGCACAGAGGTGCCCCTTTCCGAAATGTCATTCCATTGGCTATGATTCAGTTATAACTAAATGAACTGAGCTTCTTTTAGGAACAAATTCATTTGGCTTGTGCATTTATATTCCATATAATTCCAGGAATCCCTCTGTCTGTGTGCTGCCCAGCAGCAGCTCAGTGAGGCTGATCTCCCAGGCACACCAAGCCACATCAGTGTCATTGCAGTCATTCCAGGGGGTGGGAATCACACCCCATGAATGGCAGCACAATTTATATTTTTCTAGCCTATATGTTAACAATTTTATTTTAAACCCATTAAAAAAGTAACAAAAAAAACCACTTACAACTGCTTCACAGATCGTAAAATTTGTAAAAATGGTATTTTTCAGAGTAATTAAGCTTCCCAGGGATTTACATTTGGAAAACATTTAATTTTGAAGATCTGGAAGCATCACTATTGAACATCAAAAAATCAAATCTGTTTGTGTGAGCAATACACAAGTGTGGCATTCCATAAGCAGTGTAGAAGGCCAATTGTTACCTCCTATAAGCTTAAAGGATTTTTTGCTGCTTCCTCTAGGATGAACTGTGTCCAAGTTGGTTCAGCAGACACTTTGCTGCTTGCTGGGGACAGAAGGACTGATTCAAATCTAACCAAATTACCATTTTTGTTTCATTTTATTTAAAATCAAGAAAGGCATTTCCTTTTCGTCCACGTTCATGCAGATGACAACATTCTCCTGACTTCCCTTTGGCATCTGTCCCCCACAACAACACTTGTAGCATCGTGCTCAGAAACTCAAAGGGCAGCCTTTCCCCAGCAGGTCTGTAGTGACTGTAACCTCACCTGATTCTGAGACTGCAGCTGCCCCAAAAGTTCTGGGTGAAAATGTGCAGCTAAGTGGGACTTTGCCCTGTTCAGCACAGACTTTGTAGGAGACATTGTCATCACCCTGTTCCACCATTCTGCAGTGAATTCTGAGTATGGCATTATCTCCCTTTCCCCTGCCTCTGGCTGTTTAGGTTCAAAGCTGCGAATTGCAGAGGCTGGCAACTTCAGGTTCTGAATGGTTTTGAGGATGGCATTATCCCAGGAGACTCCCAACTGTAACTTCAGCTGGATACTGCTGGGATGGAGCTTGACCTGTTCCTTGTCTCCAGGTGCACTATGGAGCAGAGCTTGTGTGGCATGTGAATTCTTTTGGCGGCACTTCCAGCTTTAGGAGAAAATACTTGTGTTTGGGGAGGGGGATGGCAGTAAGTGCAGGAATGCTAAATATACATGGCTGTTAAACTGGAGACACTGCAAGTCTTTGTGTTTGCGTACGTGCAATGACCAAAGCATAACACCATTTCAAAAACCTTTATAATCCTCTGCTTTTGCTCTTTGGGGCTTTTTTTTTTTTTAGATTATAATATTTTAAGATATAAGTGAGTACCAACAGCATTTTGATATAATTCATAAACTCACAAACCTTGCAGGCAGGTCTGTGCCTTTCCTACATGTCTGAGTACAGGATAGGAAGGTGTAGCTGGCCCAGCATCCCCCTGCCAGCAGCTCCTCTTCATTTATGGTGGGAGAATCTCACTGTCTGGCTGTCCTGGCTCCACCACCTCAGGATCTGGAGTTTGGCTGGATCCCTGTGAGCTCCACCTGGAATTTCACAGTGGAGGCAGTGCAGATCCCAACTGAGTGGCTCACTGTGATCCCAACATGGGTTCTTGCTCTCCTCGGTGCCCTCAGGAGAGAGGAGCTCAACATCTCTGCTCTGGGGCGCTGGGAAGGTGGCTTTCAATTAGACCTGGGCAACTCCTGTCCCTTTATCTCTCAGATTGAGTAGGGAACTGTATGGCTACTTCCAGAGAAAGTATATTTGGAGGCAGTCATGCCCCACTAATTTGCTGGCCAAAACCTTGTGCCACAGGTGTCATGATACAGAACTCTTTCATAAGCAGCTTCTTGGTGGTTAGATGTTGGTGTGCCCTGCGGAATGAGTTACTGGTCAGTGCTCCTGCGGCTCTGAACTGGTAACAGCCCATTATGTCATCATTGTAATCTAGATATTTTCATCAAAGCCGTATCAGCTCAGTGATAAGCTCAGACTGGAGTGGCTGGTTGGACCTTGGATGGACAGAGGGCTAGTTGCACCATGCAACATGTACAGTGCCGTGTTTTAGGCACAGTTGTGTGTGGTTTGTCATTTCTGTAGCACATGAGGAACATGCTTAATGGGAACGAAGTTAATAAAGGGGATGAGGCACAGGTTCAGCTTTTTTTTCTACAGGGGTTTGTGTACAAACAGGACTACCTGGGAGGACAGCATTGCAGGGACTCTGCAGAGTAGAATTACAAAGCTTTGGGTAGGGATGAGCTCGAGTGCTGTCAGAGTAAACAGTGGTGTGAGAGCAGGGGGTGGCCTGGTGTCCCTTTGCTCCTGCTGCAGAGCAGTCAGTCTGTAATGGTACGCCCGTCTGTTCCCAGGGACTTCCCACCTCTGGGAGCGCTAGGAAATTAAGATGAAAGCTTGTTTTCTGCCTTATTCATAATAAATGCAAGATTCTCCCCTGAAGCACTTGGCATGACTAATGTGCCACATATTCTTGCTATCCCAGAGCGGCAGGCAAGTGCTTTTGCCAGACGGGTGCTCGCAGCACACCTTGGGGCACGCGCTGCCCAATGGCGTCAGAAGCCAAGCGCCAGCGCGGGGCTCTGCACAGACAAGCGTGAGCTGGAGCCTTTTGCCTCAGGGCACCTTCAGTATGGCTTTGCTGTTACACTGCTTGATTTCCACAGAGATGCTTTGAAACCGTGTGAAACGTGTTTCTGTTGTTGTTTTGCTGCACTTTCCCCTTTAAAGCAATTACTGGCGACTGTCTGCGAGGGAGTCGCCGTATCTCACTGTGCGCGCTGGGAAATGCCGTGGCTGCGTGCCCTGTGACTCGAAGCACTCGTGGGTTCTCTGCAACCCGAGGCCCATTTCTATCAGTCAGCACCAAGGTTCTTTTGTGATCCTGTGCAGGGACCCGGGGCCTGCTGCGGGGAGGGAGGTGGCAGAGCTCCAGGCACGGTGCTGAGGTGCTGGGCAAATGCTGCACAAATGAGGAATCCCTTTGCAGACCTCTCTGTACCTGTCAGTCTCAGGGAGAGCCACGTCTCTTCCACACCAGGGTGTTCTGGGCTCCAGCCATCCCCCCCAGCACAGAGGGCTGCCTGTCTGTGCAATTGGTGGCACAGCAGCAGAAAATTATGCTGCAGAGAGGGTGAGTTCTTGGTTTTGGCAGCAGAGGATCATCTGCCCATTTTGGATAAGGAGAAGGAACAGCAGCCCTGGCACAGGCCAGCCCTGCTTCGCCAGGGGATCCCTGGCTTCCCCGGCTGCAGCGTGGACAGATGGCCATGATGGGGGCTGGCCATGGGGAGAGGGGGCCCACAGACCCATCGGTTACAGCCTGGGCTCATGTGCATCCCACGTGTTATGTGGACCAATTTAAGGCAGTAATCACTGGAAAGTTTCCATCTCGGGTGCTTTGGTTTATAAAAAGCACATAAGTCTGTGGTGGCTGACAGGTACAGTTTAATTGCACCTGTTCAAGAAAGGATATCTGTTACTAAAATTCCCCCAAAATTTCTCGGTGAAATTCATGCGGCGGTGGTGGTCACTAGACCGTAAACGATGGCCAGCCAAATCAAGCAGATTGAATTTCACACCAAAACTGCCTAGCATAACATTTTAAAAGCACAGTAACTCCATCCTCTTCAGAGCTGGGGAGGACAATTAGGTGGAGAAAGGTCATCAGCCAACACATCTCTGCTAACCTCAGTTTTATGGTCCCGGCTTTATTCTGCTTTGGTAAGTCCCAAACATTTATGTTCTTGTTTGTTTTCCAAACTGCTGTCACAGTGTCAGGAGCAAACTGTTTCTGTGAACCATCTTTGGTGCCCTATGATACAATCAGGAGGAAACTGAAATCAATGTTTCTTGCACTGAACAGTAAATTCAAAGATTTTCTGCAGGTCTTCCTAGTTGAGTGGAGAAGGAATTGGCATGTGGATATGTAGCCAGCCTTGATGTCCGATGGGCTGGAAAGAGCTGTCTATCTCTATACTTTCAGCTTCTCCACTGGCCAGATGCCCCAAAAGCCCTTCTCCGGGCGGGCTGCACATTGCAGATGGGAGTTGCAGCAGGTTCATGCCAACAGTGCGCATTAGCGTCCCTCCGGAGCCGCAGGAACAGGCGTTGCAGCGAGTGCTCTCCATGGGACCCCATCAGTGTCCTGGGTGCCAGTCCTGGGACTGGTGCCCCATGGTGTTGGCACAACCCGTGGACCATGGAGAGCAGCCAGGCACTTCTCCCCAGCCTGTCCACAAACCCACAAACACTCCTGTCTTTCATTAGTCCCCTGCGTCAGCAGAGTGTACCGTTCCTTCCATGTACTGGTGACAGTATAAAAATGCTTACAAAATGTTTTTATTTTCAAACAGTAGCATGGGGCAGGATGGGCCAACCATTACTATCAGCAAGGGTGGGGCCCTGAGAGTCTTGCTTGAGGTCAGCACAGAGTTAAGGTTAATAAGCAAAAGTTCTGTATTTTTGGGATCTGCTTGAGTCATCATCTTCTATATTCCCTTGTTTCTCAACAGGGCAGTTAGTTATGGTTTAGTGTTGTGTGTGTGTGCAGGGAGGGAAACATTGGGCAGATCCTGGCCCTGGGATGGCTCAGGTCACCTGCAGAATCCAGATTATGAGGACTTTGAAGGGTTTTCAAGGTCATTATGTTTTAAATTGTGTGTCTGAAACTGGCTCTGTGTTGTAGAAGTTAAATGTAAAAGTGATGCTGGTGGGTGAGAGCGGAGTGCTGGCTGGTACCCACCTCTCTGGTGGATTTTCAAAAGTTTCTGCATTTTATCTTCTTTTGCATCCTCCATCTGGAAGGAGGTCCTGTGTGTTTCACTTTGCAGGTCATCTTGCTGCTGCAATAAGATGTTGTGGTTTACTGCAAATAGCTGATGTTCACATTTTAGCATGTTGGGGTTTTTTTTTGAACAGCCTTCTTTGTGTGGTTGAAATATTAAAATAATTGACCTTCTGATAAAACACCACTAGAAGCTCATAATATTCAAATATTGAGATTTGATTGCTGTATTCAAATAGGAGCTAAATTCCTGCNTTTTTTGTGTGGTTGAAATATTAAAGTAATTGACCTTCTGATAAAACACCACTAGAAGCTCATAATATTCAAATATTGAGATTTGATTGCTGTATTCAAATAGGAGCTAAATTCCTGCTCTCCCACAGTTCTGTATATATTCATGATCAATAATTCACACCTTGTCATGGCTCTCAATATCATTATTTCATATTTCATATGAAGTAAAAAAAAAACAACCAACCCTGTTCGTGTCTGTTTAAAACATTTTGCTCTGGAGTTTTGCCTTGACAGAAGTAAAATGTGAAATAATGCAGCCACGGAGGGCTGGGTCAAATTGCCGTACATATTAAAACAGCAGCTTTTGATCAGCTCCTTCGAAGGTCTGGTATAACTCCATTTATCTGCAGATCTCAGGGGACACCCCAAGACCCCAGATAACTGGGGGCTTAGTTAATCAGGGCAGCCAGCTGTCCAGCTTTCCATCGGGGTAGGGTTCAAGCTCACAGCCCGTTCTCTGCAGCCAGGCCTGCTGCAGCAGTGGATTTGTGTGTTCCCTGCAGCACTCCAGCCCTGAGGCTGTTCTAGGAAAGCCAACCAGGCACTCGGGGCTTCTTCCTGGACCTGCTCAGAGCTGGGGGGTTGCATTTTTAAACCAGTAGTTTATGTGGCACTTGATCTAAATTCTGCTTGGTGCTGTGGGCACTTTGGTGTCAGGTGGGCTCTGCCTAAAGCTCGCAGGAGAGCCGTGACACAAAGGTCAGGTTAAAGAGGTTCAGTGTGAGGTTCTAATGTTTGCAACTCAGTGATATTTTGTGGTTGGCTCTTAGGCTGAAGGCAAAACACATTTCTGTGGTGCAGCTCTGATAGAAGTATTGCTCCAGGGATTTTCAGGACAGACACGTTCCTACAGGATGATAAATAGGAAATCTTGTGATGCTTTTTTTTTACAGGATGGAGGTGTTTTTCAGAGGGTTTTTTACAGCTTGTTCATGATGCCTCCACATTCAAATTCCTAAACTTCAGTAAAATTTTAGTTGACTTTTTCTTTTTTTGGTGAATCCCAACTGTTCTGCCCAATCCGTGTATGTACTGAGAGATAGCAGGGAGTTTAATTCAATTTTGCTGTAGTCACTTAATTCTTTTTTGATTAAGCTGTGAGTAAAAATGAGCACGGGCATCCCGCTCGCTGCCCGTATGGCAGGAGCTGCTGTGCTCCCGCTGCTTCGGGGAGCCCCGGAGGGACACGGGGAGCGTGCCAAGCCGAGGTGGCTGGCGAGTGGAGCTGGGGTGTGCAGCAGTAGGCCTCACTACACTGGGGCTATCTGCACCCGCGGCTTTTGGCTTTTCAGTGTGCAGGAAGGGCGCTGACCTGGGATCTTCCTCGCATGCCTCCAAAGTGATGGTGGATCTGCAGGACTCCCCAGATCTTGGAGTGTTCTTCCTCAGCTGCCTCTCCTGTAGCTGCCCAGCTGTTTGTCCGGGCGGTTGTTCCCAGTGTTTTGTGTAGTGAGTGGCATCCTCCAGCTCATCAGCAGGATTTTACGGGTGCAGAGCAAACCTGGGCAGCCTCTCCTCCCTGTGTTTCCGTGCAGCATTTATCCGAGGCGGTGCAGCCCCGCGCTGTGCTCGGGCGTGCTGCTGTGTGAGATGTGCAGGGCCATTCGGTACCCAGCAGGGCATTATCAGGCAAAGCATGAAAAGCCTTTTCTCGTCCCCCCGCCTGGTTGGAAGCCCACGAGCAGCCCCGGCCGGGGCCGGGCGATGAATCGAGCGCTGCCGGCCGGCCCGCAGGCTCAGGTGGTCGCCAGCCCCCGGTGTCGTTGAGCCCTTTCAGCAATTAGTCACGCCTGGGTCCGCTCCCGCTGCGCCAGCACGTGCCAGCTCCGTGTCGGAGGGGCTGTTGCCAGACGGGCGCGCAGCCCCCGCCGCCCCCGGCCGGCGCTCGCCCGGCATCGCGCTCCTCACAGCCCTGGCAACAGCCGAGCGCCGAGGAATCAGCATCTCCATAATGAGGAGTGAATGGCATCCGTCAGTCCCTTTAGAATTGGGCCCAGGCGTGTGCCTCCTCTCCGAGGAAGTTTGGCAGCCTATTCATTAACAAGAGTCATCAGGAGTTCAGCCCATAAAGGGGAGGCAGCCCCGCACGCCGCGGGCTGGCGCTGTCAGGAATGCGTTCTCCCGGGCTTCGGGCAAGGGAGGAAAACTGAGCAAATAACGCTGTCAGCAGGTGCAAACGCTGAAATGCTGGCTATTGATTTTCTTTCTTCAGGCTTCCACGGGAAGTTTATAAGAAGATTTATCACATATCAATCGTCCTCTTAGAGCATTAAAAGCAAAATTCTGCCTTTTTTTCCTCTTTCCTTTGTTGCCACCATGCCTGCAGGAACTCGCATGCAATGAAGACGTGCTTTGCTTATTCCATTTGAGGTCGACACTAGACCATCGTCTCCTGGCTTTAAGCACTGCTTTACTCTGATTTATTTTTTTTTTAAATAGTGTTTCAGAGTGGTTTTGTTAATGTACTGCAAATCACAAATGGCACTTCAATATTAATTAGTAATGCTTTTCAATTCTAAATACCCTCACCTGCATTCTGTTGTCACTGGTGTTATTCTCCTGCTCCTAATTTCTAAATTCTGCTTGGCCTTTGCTCCCACCGAACAGCCTTGCAGAGCTTGAGTGCATTTCCCCATAACAGAAGCACAATGAGGCACTGAAAACTTTTGTTTTCACTGAGGAAACAGAGAATGAGATGTCATCCTGGCTCCTGCGAGCCCTAATTCATAAAGTCATACGTGAGGCTCTCCAGCCCATTGTAGATTTGTCCCAGGCGTTATCCTGTTATTGGAAGTGTATGATTCACCTTCTGAGCAGACAGAAGCTGCACACAAAAGGGGAAGATTTGCTTTCTCCGCTGTGAAAGGCTGCCGCAAGCAGGGGTCCTATTAAGACAGCTGGAAAGTTGCTTCAGCTTGTTACGCTTGTAAGTTTTATTGGTGACTGGTTTTTGATTACACATTTGAATGCTGTGTGTTCCAGGTTGCCGAGTTTTAATTAAAAGGCAATAGTCTCGATGTTAGCTCGCTTTGTTGTCTGCATTATTCAGGCCATAATGCATGCAAGTTGTGGGCTGGGTTTGTCCACTGTGCCTCATTTATTTGGGATAAGTAAGGTTGCACCTTCTAGCACCTGCCCTAAATATAACTGTCACACTTTTGGAATTGTGTTTATTGTGCTTAATTTCTTCTAAGAACTCCAGTGATCAAATGAATGTGGGGGTGTTGTACCTCTCTGTCCTGTAGATTTTTTCTCCAATCTGGTTACTTTTCTGGTTGTTGGAACAGGAACACTGTGTGCCAGAAGCTTCCCTTAGTGCCACAGCCTGTCTGTGACGGTGGGTTTTGGTCTGGGGCTTTGCTCCTGTACTCGGCAGCTCCCAGGTCACAGCTTCTTGTCAGAAAGCTCAAAGGTATTACCCTGAATTTCCAGCCCTGAATGTATCCCCTCCTTGTTGCTTGTTCAGAACTATTGGGCACTTCTAGTCTGGTTCCCTGCCTATTCCAGCCCGGTCAGTATGAATGTGGGGCTGGGGGCTGGTGCTTGGGGATGCTGTGGGACAGCCTTGAGTTCTGCCCACACCTTTCCTTAACCGGCCATCGCAGCTACGAGGAGAGAGCTCTGTACCTCGAAGCCATCATCCAGAACCACAAAGAAGTGATGACGTTTGAGGATTTTGCCGCTCAGGTCTTCTCTCCCTCTCCCAGCTACTCCCTCGGTGGAACTGGTGAGTCTCTGCACGTTATTCTTCTCTATAGCCCCAAAAAGCACTTGAGCAGCAGATGTACACCTGTTTTTTGTAGATAAATGCTTGCAAATTTAAGAAGACTATTCTTCCCCTGAATCAACTAATGAATATCAAAGGGAATGATGACATTCATTTTAATTTGTTTTGCATCAGAGCTATTCACACTGCTCCTTTCTTCAGCTATCCTGTTAACCCCCAACTCCGGCGAGGTTAATGAACTTTCTTGCAGTGATGGGCTCGGGCTCATTCAGGACTCCGGGTTCTTGCTGAGCTGGGAATATGTTGTTCAAAAGCAAGGCCTGAATCGGGGCTCACTTATCAAAAATAGTTCCTCGCAGGGGAAGCTGCTGCTAATGCTAAATGAGGATTATGCTGCTGGGCTACCAGGGTCAGGGATTAATGCACAAGAAACGCAGGAACGGGGTGCTGTTAGGGAATCACAGTGGCGTGCGGGATGCGGGCACATCCCTTCAATGCAGGCGAGCACATTGCAGGCTGCCCTGTGGCACCTGGCCTGGAGCCTCTGGGGGGTTTGTGATGGGTGCGTGGGGTGTGTGGTGTGTGTGCACACATCAGTGCTCATCAGTCATCAGCCTGCTGAGAGGTGAGAGCATTGTGCCGAACTCTGGGAATTTATTCCTCATATGCTTTGTGGAGGGTTAGGTTAGTGTACAGTCACAATTGCTGCCTGGCTGGTTTGATTGAGTTTAAGTGAACCTCTCCTGAAAGGGAGCTTTGGCTCTGAAATGCATGTTTCTAGTGCTTTCAAAATGTGTTTTTTTCCAGCATCCAGAAAGTATCTGGTCACCGTGTGTGTGCTGGACTCCCTAACAAGCATTCCTTAATCTGTTGTTGACACTCCTAGGGTGACACTGGAACTTTGTAATCATTCCCTGCTTCTCTTTTGGATTGTTGAATAGATTATTTCCAACCTGTATAAATGTTGCAGGACATCTGCTCTATTTCTCTTTAGCCCAACTTGTTAGCAGATATCTTCCATCTAAACTGAAACACTGAAGGAAGAAATCAAATTTGCTCAAATAAATCACTTAGGAATAAAACCAGCCGTGCAGCATTGTCTAGTGTTGCTGGCTCCGATCCTGGCGCGCTCGGAGCTTTGTGAGGAGATAAGAGGCCTGTGCTGGCCGGGCAGTGGTGGCCAGGAGCAGCAGGCAGAAGGCTTTGGAGATAAGCGCTGGCAGGAGGGGAGGAAGCCGGGGCCATTTACATAATCGCGCCTCTGCGTCCTGGAGAGGCGTCAGGGAACACGGGATGGATCTATTGATCTCTGCTGAACTGGAATACTAAACAACGCTAGGAAAGCTTATAACTTAAAGCTTTGATTAATGTTTCCTACATTAAAAAGTAGAACAGCTGTGCATTAAATTCTTTTATACACTCTGCCAAAAGTCTGAGACAAAAAAATCGCCCGTTTCAATAGGAGTGCGGCGTGTGCCCAGGGTTGGTTGTTAGCACTTGAATCGTTTATCTGTCAACGTATCAGCAAATAGAAATGTAGATATAGTGATCTATTTTAAATGTTTTGCTCTGTGCATAGCTGTATTTAATTTTCATGTTGTTCTGAGCACACGGTGTTCTGTCAAATGTGGTTCGACAGGGCAGACCCCTCAGCAGCCCCACTTTCTGAAGGATAAGCTGTGTATGCCAAATACAGTTAAAGTGTTTCCCAGTAGCTGAGGATTTCAGAACACTGTTAAATTGTTTTCAAGTGCAAAGCCTGCTCCAGTCAGGTCCTGATTTTTGGACTTCTGAGCCTTAGAATTAATTTCCCACTCATGAACTCGAGGCCAGCCATGACTTCTGGTGTCAGAATCTCCTCACATTACCTGCTGATTCTCCTGCATATTTAGTCAGTGATGAGGGCAGTGTCAGCTGTGGCCACGGGGATGTGCTTTCCATCAGATGCCCCTCAGCAGTCAGCCGGGAGGCTGGATGCAGCCCCAGCAGCTCCGCTGTTCCTCAGCCAGGCCTGTTCCAGGCATAAGTCCACCTGTCTTGCACCTGCAGAAATCACCTGTCTGTCACTTAGGAATACGGAGGGCATTTTTCTGTTCTGAAACAGGAAAAAATTAGTCAGGGAGCAGTAAACAAAAAGAAGCATTTTTCCCTGAAGGAGTGATCAGGCACTGGCACAGGCTGCCCAGGGGTCCCTGTATCTGGAAGTGTTCAGGAGGTGTCAGGATGTGGTTTCGGGGTGATGATGGTGGTGCTGGGTTGGCCACTGGACTTGTTGATCTCTTCCAGCCGTGATGATTCTGTGGGATGCATGGAGCTGGCACAGGTGGCAGTACAAGCCAGCTGGTACTGCTAACCCTGCTGAGCATAAACTGCTCAGGTAAATTTAAGATTAATTCTCATCTGATCCGATTCTTATAATGCCCCTCAGGTGTGATCCTGTCAGTGCTGTGAATGCACGTGTGCAGCAGAGAGGGGCAGGGAGTAAGGGTGCTGCTTATCACAGTGCAGCTTGTTCTCAGGAGTTAATACAGTGTAAGGAGAAATCAAACGTAGCTGTCAGTGACACATTACTGGGTATTGCTGACTATGATGTAATTATTGGAACTGGATGTTTTTGTGTTTTCTGATGCTGCCCCTGGGAATACATCCCCAGACTCACGTGGCATGTGATTTTCCTGTCCTGGCTTAGTCTCCCTGTCACCAGTCTTGCAGGTGCTGCATTTTCTGCAGGAAAATTGTCCAGTTGATCTCCTTTGCTGTTTCCAGGAGCAGAGCCTTAAACTCCCTGTATGGATCATAGATAGCCCCGATATCTTCAGTGCTGAAAGTGCAGCCGTGTAGGCAGAATGGCCATCCCCGAACTCATTTAGGGGATGTGCAGATTAGGAACAAAAGCTGGGAATACAGCCCTTTGTTGTTAAACTGGTGCATTACATGCTGTATTTTAATTAGGCAGGGTTTGAGAGGCAGCCCAGGAAATCCTCCATAATCCAACACTATTGAATTATTCTCATCCTTTCCCTCTGCAGATTTCTCTCCTTTTAGTGGACAGGCTTTAAGCTGCTGGTCTTGCTCCCTCAGCCAAAACCAGAAACAGTTATTCAACAAAATACTTGTGTGTTCTTTAAAAAAATTGGTGCAGCTGAAGTGAGCAGAGCAGTACCTCGACTTCAACTGTCTCTGTGGCTCATGAGAGTTCCTTGGGGTTTGGGGCTGTTTTTGTGTAAGATCAGCAGCCAGAAGCACGGTGTTAACCTCGGGAAGTGGAAGGGGCCGGATATTCCAGGGTAACTGTCCAGTCATAGCTTTCCCACCATAAGGATTCTGTCTGAGGGGTTTGTGCTCACCAGGGCAGGTTCCTGCTTTCCAGGGAACCCCCGAGCTCAGCGCTGCTGCCGGCGCCTCAGGGGTTAATGGGAACGGGCACACTTGACTGCTGAGAGGACTGATCTAATCACTGCCATATCCAAGTGCATCTGTTCACCATGAGGTCATTCTTGTGCATGCTAATGACTTGGAAAATAAAGCACAATGCTCAACATTATCAGGGAGGATATAGTGTAAATCTTGGCTTTTTTAGTTGCTAATGGATAGTGTGGAATCAGCAGAGAAAGCATCTCGGATTCTTGCGCTCCAGCTCAATGTTTTTAAAGCATCCTTTTCAGTGGAGCATCAGAAAAACTGTGCTGGAAAACTTGGACATGTGGTATCTGTTGATAAATGGATTCTTTAATGAATATTATGGCATTGCCCAGGAGCAACACTTGAGTCAAGGAACTATAGAGGTTTTCAGCATTCCCTGGTTTTAAAGCCTCGGGAGCTGTGCCTGCTGATTTACATAAAACCGAGATTTTGCAGCCTTTTTGTTGCAAAGGTGACACATGCTTTTCTTTTGTCTCTGGACTTTTACATGCATAAAGTTCTCGTCGAAAATATTTGAATGTACAGTGAACAAGATCTGGTTTATTTTTAAGCCACTTTCTGTTCAGTGCTGAGCTTTATCTTTCCCACTTTAAAGGAAAAGGATTATTTGAATTGGACATGTAAATTTCAAATATATTTTTGACAGAAACAAAACCAAACCTAGAGTAACTCTTGTTTTAAACAGGACAGATGCTTTTTGTAACAGTAACTGAGCCATGGATTCCTTTTGCTTTGCTTTGGTTTTTCTGGGGGTTTTTTTACTATTTTGGGGTTTTTGTCCTTTTGTCTTTTTCCTTGAAGCTCTGTAGGGTGTTTTGTCAGATCTGTGTCCAGGTTCTGTGT
>VZTJ01003523.1:0-21981 GCA_013397795.1 Orthonyx spaldingii
TGCTGGGCCCTCCTTGCCACCACGCCCTGGAGACGGGCACGGCCACCGGCAGCGCCAGGGCTGGGCTGAGGTGGGTTTGACGTGGCAGGAATGTCCCCACTGGGGCCATCCAGAGGAGTCAGCGCATCCCAGCACCCGGCACCGGCACTGCCGGGACCGGATCCCCTTCCCAGCGCTGGCTCCGGTCACCCAATGGGTCCCTCTCGACTCCCAGCCCACCCTCACAGCCAGACCCCCTCTGCTCACCAGCTGCCCCCCACCGTCCCCATGCCAGAGCCTCAGGGGTCTCATCCCATAAATCCATTTGTTCCCATAAATCTATTCATTCCCATAAATCCGCTTATTCCCATAAATCCATTTGTTCCCAGGGCAGTGACACAGGGACAGCCTCCGAGGAGGGACCCCGAAACAACAGCACCCCAATGCCCCAAATCCCCACAGTCCAAGTGCTCCAAGGAGTGGGATGAACACCGCAATTCCCCAAATCCCCACAGTCCAAGTGCTCCAAAGTCTGGGATGAACACCCCAATTCCCCAAATCCCCGCAGTCCAAGTGCTCCAAAGTTTGGGATGAACACCCCAATCCTCCACATTCCCACAGTCCAAGTGCTCCAAGGAGTGGGATGAACACCGCAATTCCCCAAATCCCCGCAGTCCAAGTGCGCCAAAGTTTGGGATGAACACCCCAATGCCCCAAATCCCCACAGTCCAAGTGCTCCAAGGACTGGGATGTCCCTCCGGAGCCACCGCTGTCCCCGAGTGTCCCTCCCCTGGCTGTGCCCACGTCCCCAAACCCTTTGGTTGCCCGCAGGGTTGGCAGTTCCTGGGCTCCCACCCAGAGCTCAACCTGTGCCCCCCGAGCTCTGAGTGGACTCCTCAACACATCCTTTGACTTCTGAGCTCTGCATCTTCTCCAGCAAATTCCTGGGAAAAATCCCCAGGAAAAGGAGATTCCTTTTGGACCCTGCTCTTTCTCACCAGTGCTTTCAAAGCACAGCAACAGCAGCAGCCATTCCGTGTTTTAAATGAACGCCTTGTTGATCCTGCATCCCAGAGAAGCTCATCCCATCCCTGGGAGTGTCCCAGGCCAGGCTGGATGGAGCTTGGAGCACCCTGGGATGGTGGAAGGTGCCCCAGCCCATGGCAGGGGTGGAATGGGATGAGTTTTAAAGTCCCTTCCCACCCAAACCATTCTGGGATTTAGAAATAAATCAACCGCTCGCACCAGAGCAACGTTTGAACAACAAGTGAAGGGTGGTGACACAAACAGAAGATCAAAATAAAAATACAAAACCCCCCCCAGCCACGCATCCTGAGTAGGAAGGATCCTAATGCCTCTTGCCCATGGGAATGAATTCCCAAATTCCATCCCCACCCCCTTCGCTCCGGCCCAAATGTTCCATTTGCAAATGCCGGATTCGCTCCCGTCTCCTGTGCAGGGTGTTTGCAAATGATGAGAGGAAACGATGATTTATTACCCCTGTTTTGATTTCTAACACTGTTAGAAATGTTATTAAGTGTCTTTAAAGGCTCCCAGCTACCAAATGTATAAAATCTTGGTGCTATCTACCGAGGATCATTGGTCATTCTGCTGAAAGAACTCAGGGATATCATTCAAAAGTGTCTGTAAAGAATATTCAGGCATCTTTTAGTAAAAATGGGTTGAGAGTCAAGGCTTGGGATTTGTCTGGTGACCAAATTATGTCAAAATAATGGACACTTATGAGGTCTGAGAAGATGAGAAAAGAAATTTATCCAAAATCAGAACCTTTGTTAGAATAGCTCTGAGGGGGTGGAGGGGTCACTTTGCAAACGGAGAAAAATGAAGTTGGAAATTAAGCTGGGATTATGGAATAAAGAATTCCTGTTGATTTTTCTGTGGTTTTTTTTTTGGGCCTGAGGACTCCTACAGGTCCCTGTCATTTATGGGAGGGGAGAATGAGGCTGAGTTTGGAGGAAAAGGAAGGAATCTGGCAGGAAAGCCTGGAAAAACCCACGGACAAAAGTGCCAAGACTGAGCTCCAACATCCCATCCCAGCTCCAGCTGTTCTCACCTCCAACAGGATTTCTGAAATAGTCAATTAACACACACTTCATCTGGATTATTAAGTCCTGAGAACCAGAAGCTTTCCGGGCGGCAGAGGAGCCGCAGCCACGGATGGGCCTCACAGCAAAACAACCCCCAGACCCCACCAACACCCCCGAATAAAAGGAACAAAATTCACCAGGGTGTCCCCACCTCCAAATGCCACCACCTTTCACTCCCCAGCACTGGGAATGTTTCACTTCCCCCTGGAATTGCACAAACTTCTCCAGAGGATTCGTTATCCAAGAGGAAAACCAAACTGTCCCTGGTGACTTTCTGCAAAAAGGGAAAAACGCCTCAGGGCAGGTTTGGTTTTTGTTTTTTTTTCCCTGGGTTGTTTTTGTTGTTTAAAGAAAAACTTTTAACTGTTCAATAAATCAAACAAGGGAAGGGGTGGCTGCAGCCATCTGTCAATAACCTCACACAAGGGACAAGGAAACGTGGCAAAGGAAGGCTGGGCTTGGACAGGCCCCTCATGGATTTCATCAAGGAAAATCGGATCCAGAAATTGGAAAAAAAGGTTTGAGGATACACACAGGGTTCCTACAGGCAAAAGCAGCCAGGATTGGGCAAAAGACGAGCTGGGAGGGAAGGCTGATGTGTCCAAAGTTCACCTTACACCAGGATCACCTTGGTAAATCTTTTCCAGGGCCCTGCCCCAGCTGTTTGTGGACTTTATTCAGGTGCCATCCTCCCTTCCCAGCTCAGAGCGTTTCCTTGGGGTTCCTCTGCTGGGAAACTGAGGATGTGAGGGCTGTGACACTCTCAGGAGGGTTGGGATGGGTTTTGGGGGAAGGTGGAACAGGATCCCCGCGGCCTCCGGAGCTCCAGGAGCGCTGGGGCAGCGCTGCCGGGGGGCACAGGCTGGGGTTGGGGATCTGGGCAGGGCCGGGGGCTGCACTCCATCCCTGTGGATCCCTCCCTGCTCAGGATATTCCACAGATCTCCCATAATAAAGTTTTACACTCACTAAAGTCACCAGAGCTCAGCGAGGAGCAAAAATCCCTCACCAAGGCACTTCAAAGCCTGGCTCCGGCTCCGGAGGCTCTGGAAGCTCCCCCTGCACATTCCCACTCTAAAATATTCATTTTTCCTTTCTGTTCCTCCAAGTTTCGTCCTTTGCAGGGCTCTGCCCGTGGTTTGCTGCTCTCCAAATGCCAAATTGGGAAGTTTTAATTGGGCAGAAGCTCTGCCCCAAGTGCCCCAAGCTGCCTGCGCTGGCTTTGGCGAGTGAAGCTCCGGATTCTCCACGGAAAGGCAGGAAAAACATCGGGAAAGGGGAGGAACTGGCAGCCCTGCCTGATGGGCAGTGCTGGAGAAATCCCTGTTTTTTAAATAATCGAATTTAAATGACTCCTGATGTTGAAATTAATGGGATCTCTCGAAGCCGAGCTGCTGTCAGGGGCTGCAGGAGCTGGGCTGGCTGCTGCTCCGGGAAAAAATAGCAATTCCTGGCACTAAGAATAGCTGGGGCCCACAGCTGATCCCTGGCACCTGCCCGGGCGTCCCAGCACCACGGCGACCTTCCAGCAGCGGGGACGGGAGCAGGTCCAGCCGGAGATCGGGAAAATGCACCGAAAAATGCAGGAAAACGACCCAAAAATGCAGGAAAATGACCCAAAAATGCAGGAAAACGATGCAAAAAAATACAAGAAAATGACCCAAAAAGATGCAGGGAAGTGACCCAAGAAGATGCAGGAAAACAACCTAAGAAGATGCAGGAAAATGACCCCAAAAATGCAGGAAAATTATCCAAAAAATGCAGGAAAATTACTCCAAAAAGATTCAGGAAAATGACCCGAAAAGATGCAGGAAAACGACCCCAAAATGCAGGGAAATTATCCAAAAAGATGCAGGAAAACAAGCCAAAACATTACAGGAAAACAACCCCAAAAAATGCAGGAAAACAATTTAAAAGATGCAGGAAAATGACCTGAAAAGATGCAGGAAAACAACCCAAAACCATGCAGGAAAACAAGCAAAAAANAAAGATTCAGGAAAATGACCCGAAAAGATGCAGGAAAACGACCCCAAAATGCAGGGAAATTATCCAAAAAGATGCAGGAAAACAAGCCAAAACATTACAGGAAAACAACCCCAAAAAATGCAGGAAAATAATTTAAAATATGCAGGAAAATGACCCAAAAATGCAGGAAAACAACCCAAAACCATGCAGGAAAACAAGCAAAAAAAATACAGGAAAAGGACCCAAAAAGATGCAGGAGAATGGCCCAAGAATGCAGGAAAATGACCCAAAAAGATGCAGGAAAATGACCAAAGAAAACCCCCAGGAAAACGACCCAAAAAGATCCAGAAAAAGAAGCAAACAAAATACAGGAAAACCCAAAGAGATGCAGGCGAATGACCCAAAAATGCAGGAAAATGACCCAAAACCGCAGGAAAATGCAGGTTTGGTGGTGCTGGGAGCAGCGGCACAGCCCAGTCTCCCATCCCTGAGCTGGCAGAGCCTCTCCATGGGAATGGGAAACTTTGGGATGTCCTTGCTCCTCTCTTCCTCATCCCTGGAAGTGCTCAAAGTGGAGAAACCCCACGAAAAATCAGTGAAGAAATGAGCCCTGCAAAGTCCTTCCGTCGTTTTTCAGCAGTGGCAAGACCCCAAAGTTTCTCGTGGTGGGTGTCGAGGGTGGGATGAGGGAAAAATCCCTAAAAAAGGAAAGATTCCTGCCTGTCCCTGCAGCTCAAATCTGCGTTTCCCTGAGGGGGTGTCACCCACCCCAGGGCAAATCCTTCGGGCAGCTGAGGAATGAAAACAGAAGAGGAGGAGCTGGCTGGGTTCGGGAAGGGTTCTTTGGAAGCCTCTCTGCTGAATCAGTTTGTGACTGAAAGGAGAAATAAACCCCCAGGAGCCAGCCGGGCGTGTGCCAGCCCTGCGGGAGGCAGGAGATGGGGGAGCCGCCAGACACCGGGCTGGAAGGAGGATTCCAAACTCCAGCTTTGGCTTGGGGCAAAAAAAAACCCCAGAGCCACTGGACAAAGGAGGAGGAATTTTTTCGCTTAATTCCCATTTCTGCGCCCCTGGGAAGGGCAATTTCCTCAAGCAGAGAGCTGCTGGTGTCGACATCTATAGATCACACACGTGGCTTTTAAATTTGTATAAAGGAGTCAGGGATCAGTGGGATTATTTTTATTTTTATTTTTATTTTTATTTTTATTTTTATTTTTATTTTTATTTTTATTTTTAGTTTTAGTTTTAGTTTTAGTTTTAGTTTTAGTTTTAGTTTTAGTTTTAGTTTTAGTTTTATTTTTAGTTTTAGTTTTAGTTTTNTAAATCCTCATTAAATATTGATTCCATGGAATCACAGAATCCTTGGGGCTGGAAAAGCCCTCTGAGATCAGATCCAGCCATTCCCAGACTCCAACCATTCCCAGAGTCCCCAAGTGCCACATCCATGGCTTTGGAACACCTCCAGGCATGGATCCTGTGCCAATCCTTGGGATATTTTAAGTGATCTTCATGGATTTGAGTTGAGTTTGGTGATGTCCCAAAGTCTGGAAGAGAAACCTGACCCTCAAATTCTGGAATTTGGGAAGGATTTCAGTCCTTTCCATGCCAGAAATCCCTTTTAGCTGCAAGCTCTCCTTCCCTGTGTGCTGATAAATCCTCATTAAATATTGATTCCATGGAATCACAGAATCCTTGGGGCTGGAAAAGCCCTCTGAGATCAGATCCAGCCATTCCCAGACTCCAACCATTCCCAGAGTCCCCAAGTGCCACATCCATGGCTTTGGAACACCTCCAGGGATGGATCCTGTGCCACTCCTTGGGATATTTTAAGTGATCTTCCTGGATTTGAGCTGAGTTTGGTGATGTCCCAAAGTCTGGAAGAGAAACCTGACCCTCAAATTCCGGAATCTGGGAAGAATTTCAGTCCTTTCCATGCCAGAAATCCCTTTTCACTGGAATTCCTCCTTCCTGGAGTGCTAATGAGCCTCCTTGAGACTCCTTTTTGGCTGAGGCTCCTGAAGATTTTGTGCCAAAGCGGCTTCTAATTGAGAGCTGCTTTGTCTCAACTCGAATTCCTGCTCCATGACCTCCCGGGCTCCTTCCTCAGCCGTTCCACAGAAAATATGCTCCGTGTGCAATTCCCAAATTGGGTTTTTTGGGATTTATTTATTTAATTTGAACTTCTCAGCACTTGCAGACTCCAGGTTGGAACATGAAAATTATTCCTGGGCTGGGTTTTTTGTTTCGTTTTGTTTTGTTTTTTCATTTCTGTGTCTATCACCCAGGATGTCATCACTGCCAGGCTTTGCCAACTCAAAGAACGCTCAGAATTGGGATCAAAGTCCAGGAAAAAAAGGAAGGAAAATAGAAAAACGGAGCTGTTTGGCCTCCCACAGGTGCCCTGCAGTGACATCCCACCCTCCTCCCAAAAAATAGAAGAGAATTAAAAGGTTTTTGTGGCTTTTAATGCAGGTTTATTACAAATAAATTTCATGATACAATAAATTCATTTCATGTTCAGCTCTGGCCTTGCCAAGGGATTCGAGGGCCGCAGAGCTGCAGCCCTTGAGAAAAATAAATAATATAAATAATTCCAAATTATAAATAATTAAATGTCCTTATCTCAAAAAATAAGAAGGGTCAAGCCTGGGGCATCTGTGGAGGGATTTCTTTGGAATTCTCAGGATTTCTCTGGATTTTCTCAGGATTTCTCTGTCCAAAACAGCTGAAAATAGGCTGAAAGAGCAACCCATGAGTGATCCTTGGGATCCCACCTTGGGTTTGGGTTCCTTCCTTGGGATCCCTCCTTGGGTCTGGGCTCCCTCCGTGGGATCCCCCTTTGGGTTTGGGTTCCTTGGGATCCCCCCTTGGGTTTGGTTTCTTTCCTCAGGATCCCACCTTGGGTTTGGGGTTCCTTCCTCAGGGTCCTCCAATGGGTTTGGGTTCTCTCCTTGGGATCCCTCCTTGGGTTTGGGTCTCTTCTTTGGGATCCCCCAAAGGGTTTGGGTTCCTTCCTCAGGACCCCACCTCGGGTTTGGGGTTCCCTCCTTGGGCTCCCACTTTGGGTTTGTTTCCTCAGGATCCCTCCTTGGGTTTGGGCTCTTTCTTCCTCTAAGGGAGAGCTGACCTTAAACCAGAGCTGGAATTTAAAAAAAAAAGGGAATAAAAACCCTCCCCAGCCTGCAGGAATGATAAATTCCTGATGTTTTTGAGGGGAATTTCTCCCAGGCATCGCCGCTCTGAGGTCCAAGACCATCAGCCCTGGCCTAAGAAAGCTGCTGCAGGTGTTGGGTTCCTCAGGATGGTGCAGAGTCTCCATCAGAGTTCATCTCAAACCCCTGGTTTAACCTGCATTGTGTCCAATTTCCCAAAATTCCAACCATTTTCAGACAGAAAACCAGGATCAGCTGCTCAGGGCATTTTCCCTGCCCTCTTTTTGGACACAAACCTGGGGACTTTTTTTCCATGGAGAAGCCTCCAGGTCAGAGCGTGGCCTCGGGAGACGGAATTTTATGGTCCCACAGGGAGATTTGAACGTCAGTAAAGATCCTGCTCCACACTGTGCAGGACAATCAGGAAATCTGGGACATCGATTGGAATTTTTGGGGCATTTGGAAGAGGCTCAGCTGGGAGAAGCTGGCACAGCAGGATGGAGCGGAGGCAACGAGCACAAATTTATAGAGGAATTAATAGAAATAATGGAAATAAAAACGGACGGAACTAAAATTCCCTCAATCCCTTTTAAAATCCACATGGAAGCCGTTGGACTTTCCGTGGTTTGTCAGTGTATGAGGACAAACTGAGGCTTCCCAGCTGCTCCTGAGGTGGGGAATGAGGCCACGGGCGTGGTCCGAACGTTGTTCCTCAAATCCCACACCAGGATCTCCCAGGACAAGCCAGGAACCAGCCCAGGGAGGTGAAGGTCTGGCTCTACCCTGCACTCCTCCAGAAAAACCCCAGGAATTCTCCATTTTAGAGAGTAATTTAATTACACTGCTCTGTTTTCTCATCCTGCTGTTTAAACACAGGAATGAGAGCCTCGGTTTTTATGGATGTCAGGAGGAATATCAGTTCCAGGTCCTGTGCAAACCACAGAGGAAGTGTTTTCACTTCCAGCCTGCAGCGTTCCTCCTCAGCTGAAATCACCATTTTCCAGCCTCTTTGTGCTCCCACAAGCCCAGAAATCTGCAGGGCTCCCAAATTCCAATTGACCAGGAGGTGTGAGAGAAAGAACACAGCATTCCCTCTTTTCCTGCTGCATCCCTGGAAGTGGGAGCCTCTCCTCCAGGAATGGGGCCTTACTGATCCATCCCTTCTTTATTAATGAATTTTAGGAATGTCTCCACATAATTTTTATTTTTTTTTTAAATTTGATTATTAAGCAATGCCAAACACCAAAGTTTGGGTGGTGGGAGGTTCTCCATCAATTAATTGGAGCAACCTGGGATAGTGGGAGTTGTCCCTGCCCATGGAAGGGGTGGAATGGGATGGGATTTAAGGTCCTTTCCCACCCAAACCAGTCTGGAATTCCATGAAATCTTTGCTCGTCATTATTTAGTTGTTGGTAATACTTTATTCTGTCATCAGTTTAAGGTTTTTTTGGGGGAAAAAAAAAATAAAAAGATGGAAAAATTCCTGGATATTGATTCGGTCAGCAGGGTTTGGAGGCCCTCAGTTGTCACCTTCCCAGGACTGACTTGGAATCAACCCGAATTCCCATCTCCGCTGGGAGAAGAAACATCCCCGTGCCACGAAGGATTTTAGGGACACCACTCATCCCTTCCAGCACCCTTATCTCTCCTCCAGCCCTGAGATAAAGCCCAGGAATTGGAGGCCACACCCAGGAGTTGTCCAGCCCCATTCCCCAGCACTTCCAATGATGAATTCCAGGCTGCCACAGCTACTGCTGGATTATTTTTCCCCCTCCCTTCACCCCAACCATTACTCAAGTTCTAATTACACCCAGCAGTTCGTCACCACCAACCCTGCAATAACAGAGCCTCAAAAATCCCAGACACCTGGCTTTCCCTGTAAAAACGGGAGTACAAAGTGTCCTGGCCCGGGATGATTCCTGGGAAAAGAGGGAAAGAGCTGCACGGTCACCGCTGCCCTTCCACCGGGGAAACCTTGGTTTGATTTCCACTCCCAGCCCAGGCAGGGTGGAATTGAGTTTCCTTCCAGTCCCCACTGGAGTATTTTCCCCCCTCCTCCCTGTCAAACATTCCCGTGGCCAGGGATGCGATGGGAATGCTGTGGAATGCCGGATGAGGGGCGGGGATGAGCCGAGGTTACGAGGTGCAGCAGAAGCAGCCCAGGGTTGTCCTGCTCGGCACAAGGCCAAGGGCTCCTGGCTGCTGGGTTTGCTTTTTGGGAGCAGCTTCCCTGCTCCACATCCAGATTTTCCCAGAAAACAGCATCCCAGCCGTGCCCAGGAGTTCATTTTCAAAGGGGAGCAGCGAGGAAATGTGGTTTTCCACACGGGGAAAGGGCTAAGCCTGGTTTTAATTTAACCCTTCCATAAAAGCGATCCCGCCTTTCGGAGAATCGGGAAGATTTCACAGGAAAGAGAGGAAGCAGCTCCAGCTGCCAGACAAAGGAGCAGCAGGGAAGGTTTTCCTGAAGGGAAGAGGGGAGGCTGAGGGAAGCCCTGCTCCCAGCTGGGCCTGGCTGGGATGGAGCCGAGCTCTGTCCGGCTCTCCCGAGGGATGGACGGGGCAGGGAAAGAACTGAGGGGGCTCAGGAAATTCCTGACGGCACCGGGGATTTTCTGCCTGTGGAACAGCAGGAGCTGAGTGGGCTGGAGGCCCTGTCCTGACAGCAAAAGGAATTTTCTGCCTGTGGCATCCCAGAACTTTCCTGTGAAAGCTCCTCCGAATCAGGAAGGGGAGAAGTGGGGCTGGAAGGAAGCGCTGGGAGGACCCATCCTGCTCCCAGGAATTCCAGGAGCATCTTCCACCATCCTGCACTTTCTGGGATGGCCCGTCCTGCTCCCAGGAATTCCAGGAGCATCTCCCACCATCCTGCACTTTCTGGGATGGCCCATCCTGCTCCCAGGAATTCCTGAAGCATCTCCCACCATCCTGCATTTTTTGGGATGATCCATCCTGCTCCCAGGAGCATCTCCCCCCGTGCTTCATGTTCTGGGAGGATCCATCCTGCTCCCAGGAATTCCAGGAGCATCTCCCATCCCTGGAAAATTCCCTCAGGACTTTTGTCCCTGAGGTTTTCCATATCTCCACTGGGGATCTCACCTTCCCCACATCAAGATAATCCAAATTTCTCCAAGGGATTGGAGGAGCAGCTTTGGATTCCCCAGGACTCATATCCAGAAACGCAGGGAAGAGGGAGAGAGGGAGCCCCAAGAGGCTGAACTCCAATGTCAGCCCAAAAATCTGACCCAGAGATCATTTTCTGGTGAAATTCCGTGATGGATTTAATAAAATTCCAGCTGTCAATTGTTCCTGGATTGCCACAAATACCTCTCCGTGATGGATCCGAGCAGCCCTCAATTATTTCACCAAAATCTTGGGATTTACCAAATTATTTTAGCAAAGTTTGGGCTCCTACCCCATCACTCCAACACAGGAACCTCACCCAAAATATGGGAAAAGCAGGAATAAAACTTCAATTCTGCCTGACAAAGGATTTCCAGCTTGGATCTCTCCTCTGATTCCAAAACCCAGACTCCTTGGAAGTGCAGGAGTTAATTACCTGCATGACAAGCCCGAAATTATCCTTTCTTGAAAACTTTTTCTCTTTTTTTCTGTGACTGTTGTGCTTTGTTAGCACAACCCCAGGATTTTGTCCCACAGAACTGGAACTTGGGCAGGAATTCCCTTTTCTGCCCTTTGATTTATCCCAAACCTGGAGCAGGGATTTAATTAACCCCACGGTTCGGAGCAGAACTAAAAACCACAAGAAACTTTCATTTTAAAAATTGATTTTTATCTCATTCCAGCAACTTTCCTGATGCTTCTTAACTGCTGGGGAGATGAGTATAAATTAATTTACCCTTCATGCTAATTTTGGTGATTTTTGCTACCCAGAGAACACAAAATATTCTCAAAGTGTTGCCAGCAATTATAACCCCGATTCTCTTAGTCAGAAGTTCTGTTTGAAGCCCTAATTTATTTCTTTTCTCTGCTTTATTTTTCTAAAAAACACAGGATGGCTTCCATTTGCTGTTGGATCGTTTTTGACAGGCTGTCTTTGAGCTGAAATTGGAATTTGGTTGGATTTCTATAAAAACACTGTAATTTTTTGCTTGTCATTTAACTGAAACAACTCAGATGTGCTGGAAAGACACAAAAAGCAAATTATCAAAGCACATTTTGTGTATAAAACTAAGCACCTTCACCACGAGGAGCATTAAATGGAGTCTGTAAGATGAAACTTCCAGGTTAAATCTGATTTTTCAATCCATTTATGTGCCTCAAGATGCCCATAAAGCTCCTCCCAGGAGTTTTAAAAATACCTAAAAAATTGAGATATCAAAGCACCGTGGAAACGAGGAGTTCAGGTCCCGATTCCACAGGTGCCTACGGGGATTTTTAAGATTTTTAAGTTAAAAAATGGCTTTGAAGGTTTAAATCTGAGGCTTAGGAGGAGGCAGAGTCCATCCTTCCCTGTGTGTTTTCAATTCCGGCTGGAATCAACTCTCTTGGTTTTGGAATTCTTTTCCCTGTGCTCAGTTTTGTGTGGAGAAATCCAACTAAAACACAAAAAAAGAGAAAACCTCCCCAAGTATTCAGCTGAAAACAAGAGTGACAAAAGGTTTGGAGAACGGGCTTTGGGAAAAAAAATTGGAAATAAAATCAGAGCTTCCCTCGTTTACTGGGACAAAGATTTCATCAGAGCTATCCAAATATCAGGGAATCATGGAGTGGTTTGGGATGGAAAGGAACTTAAATCCCATTTATTCCACCCCCAGGGACACCTCCCACTATCCCAGGGTGCTCCAGCCTGGCTTTGGGCACTTCCAGGGATCCAGGGGCAGCCACAGCTCCTCTGGGAATTCCATCCCAGCTCTTCCCCACCTCACAGGGAACAATCCCTTCCCAAAATCCCACCTCTCCCTGCTCTCTGCTGGTTTAAATTCACTGGATTCCAGCAGCAGGCCCGAGCCACCTGCCGGTGCTGCAGATAATTCTTATCATTTAAAAAAATACTTGTAAAGCAAAAAAACAACAAAAAAACCAACTTTTAAAGCATAAAAACCACTTTTAAAGCCTTCAGCCTCAAAGAGGTCCTGTTCCCAGAGCCTCCCACGGCACTTATTTAAAAAAAAAGATGCAAACCCTGACTTGAAAGAGAATTCCCGAATTTCCCATTAAACAGCCGTCCCTCAGCAGGAATTTTGCATCTAATTATTTATATTTTAGGTTTTTAAGCCCCAGATGTTTATGGGAAGTTTTTTCCGCGTGTCTCAGGCAGCCGCGGGGCTTCGAGCCTCGCGCGTCGCTCGTGGCTTCCTGCGGCACCTCAGCCCCGCCGGCCTGGGGTCTCCTGGCTTTTTCTCTTCCCCGTGGATGTCCCAAGGATGGGAGACAGGAGAAGCTGCTCAGGGGGATGGCCAGGAATAATTCGGGCAGGGTGGGGCTGGCAGAGGCAGCCCCGCGGTAATTCCAGCCTGAGAGGGAATTCTGGGCATCCTGAGTGGCAGAGCCAGGAGAAATTTCCAGAAGGAAAATGTGGGATGAGGGAATCATCCCGATCCAGGGAGAGAATCCTGGACATCCTGAGGGGCAGAGACAAGAGAAAAAACCTTCCCAAGGGGAATGTGGGATGAGGGAATCATCTCCCAACCAGGGAGCAAATCCTGGATATCCTGAGGGGCAGAGCCAAGAGAAACCTTCCAGAGGGAAAATGTGGGATGAGGGAATCATCCCCCAGCCAGGGAGCGAATCCTGGATATTCCAAGGGGCAGAGCCAAGAGAAACCTTCCAGAGGAGGAATATGAGATGAGGGAATCCTCCTGAGCCGGGGAGAGAATCCTGGTCATCCCGAAGGGCAGAGCCAAGAGAAAAAACCTTCCAGAGGGGAAATGTGGGATGATTCCCTCATCCCCCAGCCAGGGAGAGAATCCTGGATATTCCAAGGGGCAGAGCCAAGAGAAACCTTCCAGAGGGAAAATGTGGGATGAGGGAATCATCCCCCAGCCAGGGAGCGAATCCTGGACATCCAGAGGGGCAGAGCCAAGAGGAACTTTCCCAAGGGGAATGTGAGATGAGGGAATCAATCATCCCCCAGCCTGGGAGGGAATCCTGGACATCCCGAGGGGCAAAGCCAAGAGAAATTTCCAGAGGGGAAATGTGGGATGAGGGAACCATCCCGAGCCTGGGGTTTCACCTCCCAGCCCGGGAGCCCTAAATCAGCGATTCCCCCCCGGCCCCGCATCCATCAGAGCCCCTTCCCTGCAAACGGAGCAGGAATGGAGGGAACGGGAACGAGCCTGTGCTCTGGCTCGCAGCCAGACTTGCCACTTTTCCCCTAACGAGACGAGCAGTTGACTCTAAATTGGCATAAAAACACCCAGAATTTGCATAAATCCCGGGGCAGGCCACGCTGGGCTCATTCCTTCCCTCCCGAAACCTCCTCCTCCTCCTCCTGTGCAGGGCTGGCGTTGTGCAGGCTGGGAATAAACAACAGATAACCCCTGACATTCCAACGGGAGCCTCGACTTTCTCCAGCAGCCACGAGGAGAACAAAGAGGGAGGAAGGAGGAGCCCCCCCGAGCGCTATTTTTGGCCGTTATTAACCCAGATCGAAAGGAGCAGCACAAATTGACCCCAGATCGGTGCTGGGAGCTTGGATGGGGCTGGTGGGATGAGGTCGCTCCCAATGGGAGCTGGGAACACTCCAGGACCTCGTGCAACAGCCTGGAAATTTGGGAGGGACACAACGAGAAATCCAGGAACAGATGTCTACGGAGAGAAGGGGGGGAGGGATCCGTTCGGACTTGTGAGAGGAGGGAAAGTGGAGTATGCAAATCACCGCTCCCTTCCACACAAAAACACCCTGCGCGAGGTTTGGGCCCAGGGATGGAGGGAAACAAAGAATTCCCTGGGATTTGTGGATCAGCCTGGAGGGGAGGACAGCAGGAGGCTTGGCTGCGGTCACCCGGGGCACACCCCGCTCCTCTCATCCCAGCCAGGGCTTCCTCGGGATCCGGGCACATCCTGGAAAAGCCAGGCCAGCCCGAGGCTGGTCCAAGTCTGGGGCAGGGAATAAACTTGGAGATTTTGGCTAAATCGCCACCGTGATTGATCCATGAACGCAGGGAAGGATTTTCCACAGCATGGAAAACCCAACAGCCAGGAAAACCCAACATCCAGGAGAATCAAACATCCAGGAAAACCCAACACCAAGGAAAATTCAACATCCAGGAGTACCCAACACCCAGGAGAACCCAAAACCTAGGAGAATCCAACATCCATGAAAATCCAACATCCAGGAAAACCCCACACCCAGGAAAACCCAATACCCAGGAAATTCCATACCCAGGAGTACCCAATATCCAGGAAAACCCAACACCCAGGAAAACTCAACACCCAGGAGAACCCCACACTCAGGAGAACTCAACATCCAGGAAAATTCAAATCCCAGGAAACCCCATACCCAGCAAAACCCAACACCCAGGAGAACCCAACACCCGGTGGGGCCAGCTTGGGGCTGGATCCTTTCTTGTGGCTGAGCCAGGAATGCCCGAGGATGTGCCAAAGGCTGATCCCTGCCCTGTGGAAGGGGCAGAATTCCCATGGGAATGGGAGCAGCCAGTGCCCGACCACTGCTGCCAGCCCTTCCCTGTCTTTGCTCCTGGATTTTGAGCAAAATGCAGTTGGATTGCCGACCCTCAAACCCTGCTCCCTGAAGGAAATTAAATGGAATATCCAGAGGGTTTTTTTCCTGTTCAGGAAAATCCTGAATTCAGCAGAGAAGCAGCAAATTCTTTCCTTCCTGACATCACCACACCAGATTGAAACTCCCTGTACCATCCCTAGGTGTGCACAAAGACATTTTCCAAAAAAAAAAAAAAAAAGGGGATTTAATGCTGGAATTAATAGAAAAATACAAAAAATATAAACACACAAAAATCTAAAAATACTTTAAAACAAAATATAAAAATATTAAAACATAAAAATACAAAAATGAAAATATAAAAAACAAAATTTAAAAATATGAAAAGATAAAAATATAAAAATATATAAATAGAAAACCAGAAAAATATAAATATATAAATTTATAAACATATAAAAATACAAACATATAAAAATAATATAAAAATATAAAAAATATATAAAAGCCACAAATTAATATAAAACCAAGCCCCACTCTTGCCCCTGCCTGCTCCACACGCGGAGAGCTGAGCGCGCTTTGGATTCGGTGCCACACGGAGCCTCAAAGCCCCCGGGAATTCTCCCGCTGCTTCCCGGCGGAGTCATTCCAGGACACGCCGGGGGATGCGCTCCGGAGGCTCAGGGGTTAAAGGAATTCTCCCGTTCGGCCCCATCTGATGTGTGCACATTCAAAGTGCTAATTATGCCTCACAAAAGCTCGGCACAAAGCCCCACATGATGCTGCCGAAGACTTCAGCGGTGCCAGCACAGCTTATTCGGATTTTTTATAATTTTTCCCTTTTTTTTTTGTGGGTTAAAATTGAGGAAAAAACGTTCGAAGCCTGCCCGGATATTTGCAGGCAGCGTTTCCAAGCACAGGGAAATCTGAATTAAGAGCAATTCCCGGGGAGATTTGGTGTTCTGGGCTTGCAGGGAGATTTAACCAAGAGTGGTTTGGGGACGCCTCACCTGGAAAAGGGAGAGGGATGAAGCAAAAGCAAAAAATCAAGAGAGGAAAAAAGCAGTTAAAGGGATCAGAGGAAGGGGTTTTAAGGGATCAGAGGAAGGGGTTTTAAGGGATCAGAGGAATTTCCCCCAGCAAAGGCGGCACAGCCTTTCCAGATTAAAACTCCACACGTGGGGAAAGAGGTGAATTTGGAGTTCAGGACGGGAAATATTGAGAGGTGGAGGTGAGGACGGCTGGGAGCAGCAGCTGAGCGAGCTCTGGCACCGGAGGGGATGAGGCACAGAGGGGCTGGAAAAGGGAGCAGCTGGAAAAGGGAGATCTCAGCATGGATGTGCCCAAATTTGTGAATATATCTGGATGTGCCCAAATTTGTGGATTTACCCACCCAGTTCCAGCAGCTCACGGAGACAAATCCAACCAGTGACCAGCACCAAGCTGGTTTAGTTACAGAATTTTGCCTTTTTTCTTTTGGAGTCTGCATTTTTATATTTATTGCTGAAAAAAGGAGCAGCTGGAAAAGGGAGATCCCAGCGTGGATGTGCCCAAATTTGTGGATTTGCCTGGATGTGCCCAAATTTGTGGAGGACGTGCCCAAATTTGTGGAGGAGGTGCCCAAATTTGTGGATTTACCTGCCCAATTCCAGCTGCTCATGGAGCCAAATCCAACCAGTGACCAAGCATGGTTTAATTATAGAATTTGGGGGGGTTTTGGTTTGGTTTTTTTTTTTTTTTGAGTCTGCGTTTTTAGATTTACTCAGGATGGATACCCAGGAGGAGAAGCTCGAAGTCCCTGAGTTCCTTCTTTTTTTTTGCTGCCTGGAATTGCAGGAGTGGGGAGCCCAAGGCTCAGTCGTGCCCTGACACGTGGTGGGATCACAGGGGCTGGGAAGTGCCTCCAGCAGAGGTGAAACAGAGTTAAAATGTGGGTTTGTAAGAGGTGAAAGCAGAGCTAAATGTGGTTTATAAGAGGTGAAAAACAGGGTTAAAATCTGGGTTGGTAAGAGGTGCAAAGCAGAGTTAAATGTGGTTTATAAGAGGTGAAAAGCAGAATTAAAATATGGATTTGTAAGAGGTGAAAAGGGTTAAAATGTGGCTGTGTAAGAGGTGAAAACAGAGATATAATGTGGTTTGTAAGAGGTGAAAAGAAGAGTTAAAATATGGTTTGTAAGAGGTGAAAACAGAGCTAAAATGTGGTTTGTAACTGGTGAAAAACAGGGTTAAAATAGGGGTTTATAAGAGGTGAAAAACAGGGTTAAAATCTGGGTTGGTAAGAGGTGCAAAGCAGAGTTAAATGTGGTTTATAAGAGGTGAAAAACAGGGTTAAAATCTGGGTTGGTAAGAGGTGCAAAGCAGAGTTAAATGTGGTTTATAAGAGGTGAAAAACAGGGTTAAAATCTGGGTTGGTAAGAGGTGCAAAGCAGAGTTAAATGTGGTTTATAAGAGGTGAAAAACAGGGTTAAAATCTGGGTTGGTAAGAGGTGCAAAGCAGAGTTAAATGTGGTTTATAAGAGGTGAAAAGCAGAATTAAAATATGGATTTGTAAGAGGTGAAAAGGGTTAAAATGTGGGTTTGTGAGAGGTGAAAAGCAGGATCTAAGTGTGGATTTGTACCTCTGATGGCTTTTTGAACTGCTGAGTGTTGTTAATTAGCAAAGTGCCCGGTGCAAACCAGGGTTTTACAATCCCAGTTCTGCTCTTGCAGGTTGAACTAAACCCAAAACGGGTGTGCAGAGCTTATTCAAACTGTTCCTACAGACAGGAATGAAAAATCATAAATTCTATCCCTATGGCAATTATTATTTTTTATTGTCTGGACAACCAGGATTTTTTCTGTTGGCATTTTAATATTGGTGAAAATTGTATCATTAATATTGGTGCAAATGTTATATTTAATAATTATAGATATTGATAATAAAAGATTGGTGTAAATGTTTTATTTTGTATTGGTGCAAACATCATGGCTGAACTTCAGGGCACAAAATGACCCCACACTTCCCTGCTTATTCTGAAAATCTCCCAATTTTTAATTGTCACAACCAGAAAATCCTGGAATGATTAATTTGGAAAAGGCCTTTAATATCATCAAGTCCAATTGCATCCCATCTTTCCTGCTACAGATGATATTTTATTTTTAAAGTCATCAGAATATTTCATTTTTAGCTTTACAACCTCAATTTTTGCTCTGTGCTGGAGTTTATCTCACACCCTGCTCCATAATTTTACCAGCATGGCAGGATCAAGGTGTCCAAAGCTGGGAATGTGAAAAACTGGGTTTTTCCTCGATTTTAAATAAAATTTGTTGCACATATAAATTTTGCTGCATCCCTCTGAGGTGAGTCCTGAGGTTTGTGCCTGATTTTCCAAAAATCATTTCAACATCTGCTCTGAAACGAGGAATTTGTTCTGTCCCTCAGAGGCTTTGCTGTGGCACTCAGCTCTGCAGGCTTTGACTGCTTTGTGAAATATTAATGGATTTCTGGGCTTTTCCTTCTGTTGTGGGCTCCATTTTCCAGGCAGGGAATTCTGGCCAGGACGTGAAATTGGGAAATTGTGAAATGGTTAAATTGTGAATTTGTGAATTTGTGAAATTATGAATTTATGAATTTGTGAATTTGTGAAATTGTGACATTTTTAAATGCTTAAATTGTGAAATTGTTCAAGTATTAAATTGTGGAGTTGTGGATTTTTTCCTGGGCTTCTCTCCTTTTTATGATATTTAAGTACATCAAGTTTTTCATCAACCCAAGGTAAATGAAAATTAAATCCAACCCAAACTTCTTTGTCTGATATGTTCTACATTGCTCTTTCCCAATTCAAGTTTTTCTTCCCAGTGTTGTCTGTTATCCCAGGATATCCTGCCTGGAATGGGACCCACTGGGATCACCCACTCCAACCCCAACAATCCCACCCCGCGCATCCCTGGGAGCGGTGTCCAAATGCTTTCTTGGACTAATTAATAATAACTAATTACTGAACAATTAATAAGGACGGGCACTGGGCTGCAGCTGATCCTTCAGCAGTGCCATTCCCAAGGCCCGGCCTTAGGCCTTAGGCCTTTAAGCCTTAGGCCAGGCCTAAATTCAGGGACAGATTAATTTAGAATTGCCCGAATATTCAGCTTGACCCTGAAGGAGGCAGCTCAGTTATTTTTCCCCTTCCCACTGTGGCAAATCTGTTCTGTCCCCTCTGGCACGGAACAGGAAAGGCTGAATGGAAAAATGTGGGAATTAAATCAGGAATAGGAAATTTCCGGTTGAAGTCTTGACCCACCGGGCAGGAGAATCCCGGAGAGAACCTCCTCGGTCCCTTCCAACCTCACCCTTTCTATGATTCTGATGTTCCTTCCAGCCTTTCAAACTCAAAAATAGGCAAAATTGAACTTTTAAAAGGATCATCCCAGCCCCAATTCCTGCAGCTGCCGTGGGGAACAAAGCTCCTGATGATTCAGGAGCCCAGGCAGATCCAGCTCTTGGCTCTTTGGGAGAGGGGAGGGGAAAAAGGAAAACCAAACAGTTTTAAGCAGTGAAATCAGCAGGGCCTGCTCGTCAGCATTTTTGTTTGTTTTCAGCGCAGATTTGGGAGTTGTGAATGTCTCAGGGAGCTGCTGGCATCTGGGAAATTTGGGACAAGCAGGAGCTGACGGGGCTGGATTTGCTTCCTGCCAGAGGGGCTGAAAGCTCCGGGGTGCTGCTGCCTCCAGCCCCTCACGGGGCACAAGGACAGGCTCAACCCTCGAATCCCCCTGGCTCAGCGTTCCCAGAGACCCCATAAAAATGGGGAACAACAATCCCACAAAACCTAGGAAATAAAAGGATGCCCCCTCCCTGCTGTGGGGATGCTCCACGGGGCTGGAGAAGGGCAAAAATCAGCAGAGGGAAGCAGGAGAGGAGCTGGGAATGGGAACGATGCTCTGGGATTCCCAATCCTGAGTCAGGAAACACTTTGGGTTCTGGTTCCTCACAGGGTCAGGGGTATGGGAAAAAAGAAATCCTGGTTTCCTTCAGGATGATATTCCCCCCATGCCTGGGGGAGCTGGGAATGTCTGGGAAAGCTGAACAAAAAAAGAAAAAAAAATAATAATGTCAAGATCTGGTGCCTGGAAGAGCAGGAGGAGCAGGAAGGGAAGAGCAGGAGGGTGGGACAGGACCCTGCAGTGACCTCAGCCCAAAAATGACCAGGACAGACAAAACCTCGGGCAAAAAACTCTTCCCAAAGCATTTCCTGGAATTCCCACCCCAGGGCCAGCTCAGGAGTGACCAGAGAGGGGCTGGAATCTCCTTACTGGGATATTCCAGGAAAAGTCTCCAAATCCAGGTGCATGTCCAGAGGGTCAGATTTTTCTTGCTGGTTTGAATTTTATGCTCTTTTGGGGGACATGGGACCATATTTGAATAGGAATTTATCACTTTTTTATCACCATTTTTTAAAAACCTGCTGCTGCAAGGGAGTTCTTTTATAGATATTGATAATTATCCATATTTATAATTATATTATATGTGTCTCTATTGTTACATGTTTATATATTATATATCTATAGGTATTTCTATATTTTATATGTTGATATTTTATTAAATTATTATAGTAGTTTGTATATATTATATGTATTTTTTAATATGTAATTATATATTTTATACATCTAACTCTGATGTGTTCTTGGCCCTGGGCCATCAAGGGATGGCCCTGCTGGAGCAGTGACACATTGGGGACCCTTCCATGACCTATTCCATGAAATCCAGGGGGATTCCAGAGGGATTTCACCTTTTCCAGCCTGGACACCACCCCAACCCCAGCAGCACCAGCTGGGATCTCCACCCTCTGTAGCTGCATCCCACCAGCAGGACTAAAATCCGCATTTTCCCCAGAGTTAGAAATCATTTTAAAGAGGTTTTTTCCCAGATTTTGTAGGGTCAGGCCCCTCTCTGGGAGAGCAGGTGGAGGAATGAATTAAACCCATCCCATGGAAGCCGAGCTGTCAGCATTGATCCGAGCAGGCAGATCATGGAAATGTTGTTTTTTCTCCCCATTTGAAATCTCTCAGCTCTCAGCTCAACACAAAAGTTGCAAATCTTCTGGCACCGGAGCAGACGGGGGGAGGAGGAATTCAAGTTGAAAAGGCAATTTTCCCAACTCCCATCACTCTGTGTTTAAATGCTGTGAACCACACAAAGAAATGACTTTAAACACAGCAAATAAATACCAGTAATTGCCAAACCCTGCAGGTTCTGCAGTTTTCTCCACAGATGCTCCAGGTAACTCAATTTAGTGGCTAAAAAGGGTGGGAGGGCTCAATGCAGCCGCAGATTTTGCACAGTGGGGCCACCAGAAAAACCCAATTTCTGCTCATGGATATTCTAATCAGGGCCTTTTCCCTGATAATTCAGCCACTCCACTTTTCCTGCCGTTATTTATTAATGGTGCAGCAGGAAAATTGGTCTTTGATTCAAACAGCAAGGAAATGGTGCAAGGAGGAATAAATCACTCAGGATTTGCTCAACCCTTTTGCTGTTTCTATAAAACTGCCCAAAAAAGCCTCATTTTAAGGTTTTTTCTAACAGTTGAGGGGACTTTCCTGGGCTGAGTTCTGGTATTTTGCTGCCACAACCCAAATTTCAGCCATGAGTTCCTTCCTTCCCTGCTCCTGTGAGAGGATCACTCTAAAATCTCATTGATGATACCAAAAAAAAAACAAACCCAAAAAGTCGAATTTCCTACATAAAATTTATTTTTGAGCTGTTCACATTAGTCCTGGCTTTAATTCCTTGGTTTTTGCACAGAGCTGAGATTGCCTCACGTTATTTAGAATCTGATTTAATATAGATTATAATGATTATATTTAATTTATAGGTTCTCCAGTGAAGGTGGGAACAGAAGGGACACAGCCAAAGACACCTGGTGGGGTTTGCCTGGGTGTAAAATCCTTTTCCAGGATTCTCCTGTGGGATTTGGGGCAGCTGAAAAACCACAAAAAATTGTCAAACTCACTGCTGGGGGTGTCACAAAACCTGAAAGTCTCCACTCACGACCTGGGGCTGGCACAGCTTCACATCACCCCAAACCGAGGAGTTTCGGTCCAAAGTTTCTGGATTTTACGAAGGGAAGGGAAGGGAAGGGAAGGGAAGGGAAGCGAAG
>VZTJ01003523.1:22235-43066 GCA_013397795.1 Orthonyx spaldingii
GGAAAGGGAAGGGAAGGGAAGGGAAGGGAAGGGAAGGGAAGGGAAGGAAAGGGAAGGGAAGGGAAGGGAAGGGAAAAGGGAAAGTCCTTGAGGATTTTAGTGGGAGCCTGCATGGCCAAAAGAAGGGAAATCCGAATATTAATTAGCACTTCCTTGTTTAAAAGCATTTTAGGAAGAAAAGGCAATAAATGATGATAAACCAGTAAGTGGGAGGGTTTCATTTGTAGGGAAGATCATCCTGAGGCCATCCCACAAAAACATCCCTATCCTGACCTTCATGGGCTGGGAAATGGGAATTCTGATCATTTCAGGTCTCAGGGAAAGCAAAACCACCCAGAATCTTCTTCACTTTTCTGATCAGGGCCATCAGAGACCCCGAGGGAACACAAGCACTGCCGGGTGCCACCGGAGCTGGGTGGCAGCCGGTGGCTCCTCTGTCATTTCAGGACAGAAGGGAGGAGAAAAAGCCACCAGAAAACCCTCAGAGACAGAGAAAAGCTCTCCCTGGGGACAGAGCTGTGGAGCATCCAGGGAAAACAGGGAACAAAGTCACACCTTGGACACGGGGAAGTGAGGGGACATCGGGGAAAAATCATCTCAGCCTTCAGCTGGGACCTGGCAAGGACAGGGCTCTGCTGTCCCTGGGACCAGGAACTGACAGCAGATCAGGGCTGGATCTAAGAAATATATCAATAGATATATAAAAGATATAAATAGATAGCAAATATTTTAAAATAAATAAAATATAAAATATATATAATATAAAAATAATATAATGTATATGATANTATTAAAAATATTTTATATAAATATATATTTTATATTATACCATATTATTTTCTATAAAATAGAAACATATAATTGAAAAATATATTATATCTATAAATCTATTTAAAATATATAAATATATATAAAAGAACTCCCTTGCAGCAGCAGTTTTTTAAAAAACAATGATAAAAAAGTGATCAACTCCTATCAAAATATCGTCCCATCTCCCCCAAAAAGAGGATAAAATTCAAACCAGCAAGAAAAGCTGACCCTCTGCTCTGAATTTATTGGTATTTATAGATCTTTCAGGGCTTTAATTCCTGCTTTTATTCCCTTTTCTCCCTGATGTTTTCCACCCTCTTTATTCTAAGGAGGGTTTGGTTTTCCTGGCACCTTTTTCATCCCCCACCAGCTCCTGCCCTCCCATCCAGGGGAGTTTATTTAAACCCCAAACACCACAAAACCACTTCATGAAGTTATTTAAGGTGTTTACCCACCAAAAAATAGACAATGAGCTCACGTGGCTGGGGCAGGTGACAGCAAGAACCTGGTTTTTTCCTCTTAAAAAGCCCAGCCAAAAAATAAATTAAGAAAGAAAAAAAGTGCAGAGAAGTTAAATAGGGACAGCAGCAGCCCACCAGTGGCTGCACTATTTCCTGCAACGTGTCGTTTTCTCATCTGATTTGTCAGAGTTTCCTGTTCAATGCAGAAACATCGAATTTAAGTCTGGCTTCTGCCAGGGAGACGGGAGAGACGCTGGAGAAACAGCCACCGACACTGCTGGGCCTCACCCCACTTCCCTCCACAAAAAAATCCCTTAAACATCGGGAAGAATCAGCCCCATCCTTACAGAGAGGATGGGAGTGAAAGATCATACAAACGTCCAGGGTTCCCCAAGGGCTGGCCAGAGCCTGAGCAGCACGCAGGGATTCCCCCAGCCCAGCACAATTGCCTCGTTCTCACTTTTAGAAGCTCAAAATGACACCAAAAATGAAATTATTTTTTCTGCCTGTGCTGACAGGAAACCATCAGAGCACGGGCTGACACTCAGCATGACCTGGATTGGGAAAGTGCATCCCAGGAAATGGAAGTCAGAACTTTCAGTGTTTCACTTTTCTCACCGAAACAACCACAGCAAATATTTAATGGTGTTTCCCTGGGGAGTTTTGCTCTCAGAGCAGAGCCCCATCCTTACAGAGATGATGGAGTCAAAGACCATAAAAATGGCCAGGGTTCCCCAAAGGTTGGTCAGAGCCAGGGCGACACTCAGGGATTCCCCCAACACAGCACAATTGTCTTGTTCTCACATTTAAAAGTTCAAAAGGACACCAAAAATTAAATATTTTTTCTGTCAGTGCTGACAGGAAGCCATCAGAGCACAATGGGAAAGTTCATCCCAGGAAATGGAAATCAGGACTTGCAGTATTTCACTTTTCTCATTGAAATAACCACAGCAAATATTTAATGGTGTTTCCTTGTGGAGTTCTCCAGGAATCAGAGCCAGGGAAGGCTGGAATCAAGAAGGACAGCAGCAACGCATGAGGAGGAATATTTTTAAATCCCAAATCCTTTGGGACAAGAATTATCCAGTAAAAATGAAAACACACGAGCAGCACACAAAGGAATTCACAAACGGATTGGAGCAGATTGGTACCATTCTCACGGCCGTGATAGACGCACACCCCGAGTTTTGCCCGGGGTTCAAGACAGATTTTTCTATAATTTTTCTATGACTTGTCTATGATTTTTCTATAAATATGCATTTTCCCCACTCAAACACCGCCCTCTGCTGCAAGCAGGCCTCGATGCTGGGCCGCAGATTCCCGAGCGTTGCCCTTGGCAACGCAGTTGTTGAAGGCGATAAAAATTCTGATGTCTCGGTGGTTTCGAAAATGCCAGAGCATCAAAATGCAAATGGTGCAGCCTCCTGCAAAGGGCATCTGAGGTGAGGGATATGTTTAACTCCTGTCTCCGGGAGGAGCGGAATGGTGAGAACGGAGCCGCGGCTCGTGGTGACACCTCGGGCATCTGTTGTGTTGTCACCTCCAGCAGGCTCCTGCCCACTCCTGCAGCACTTGGGAGCTCTTTTCTTCCAGAACCAGGGCAAACTCGCCCCAAACCAGTATTTTTAATCCCTCTTTTCCCTCTGTGCACATTCCCTCTTTTCCCTGGAGCTGAGTGCTGCTCCAGCTCAGGAAAAGGGTTTTTATAATCAGATATAATTGCCCCAAGCTGGCAGGGGAGGAGGGAAGCTGAGCCAGATGCTGGAATTTGCATTTTTACCCCTCGTCACTCTGCCCTCCAGGCCGGAGCTGCTCAGGCTTGGCCCAAGAATTTCACAACCAGCTGCAAAAAACTCATCCTGCCCACAGCAAAAATACTGATTTCACCCCACCAGCCTGGGGCTCCCAGCGAGTTCTGCCCACGCTGGAGCCACAGGGAAGCACTTTTATTGGGAACAGCCCTGATTAATGCAGGAGCAGCAATAACTAAAGTTGCCATTCCCTGGGTAGACCTGGTGTCCCTGGGGCAGCAGGCCCCTTTCAGCGCAAGGCCCTGAATATTTGCAAATTCATGAAATTGGTCCTTTCAAATTCCTTGAGAGAAATCATTGATCTCTGATTGTCTGCTCTGCTTTGAAATGGATTTAGAGGAAAACACCTGAGCTGGGCTAATGTTGGGAATCGTGTGTTTTATTTGGGATGAGAAAAACGCAGAGTGAGCTCCACAAAGAGTGGAGGCAGGTCCTGGGATTTCCATTTTCAGCTGATCTGCCAAAAATGAGTTCTGATGAACTCCTGGAGCTGCTGCTGCTGCTGTGCCTTCCCTCAGGAATTCCAGGTGGTGCTGGATAAATCCAGAGCCTTCTCTGGGATGGGGAATTTGGGGAAACTTCAGCAGCAGCACCACTCCCTGCCAAGCTGTGGCTGCAGAAAGCCAAGCAGAGCCTTCCCAGCTGGAGAGCAGAGTCAATAAATTCACAGCAAATCCAAGATTCCCTCCTGGGAGAGGAGCTAAGGAACATTTCAGCTCCAGGTTATCCAGACACAACAGATCCAGAGTTTAAAAGTCATCACAGCAGGCAGGGTTTGAAATCCCACCAGAGAAAATGGCCTGGTCAGGAAAATATTCCACATTTTCTTTGCTGTTGTTCCCATTTCCTGGTAAGGACTGGAATTTTTCAGTGAGAAACAGCTCAAGGTTCCTGCTGCCCCACGGCAGGGCAACACTTCAGTATCCAGGACTATCCATCCCACAGGAAAATGGGAATTTCAAGTCTGAAATTCCCTCTGAAATTACCCTTTTGAGAAAAGAACCAAGTGGTCTTTAAAATGAACAGATTATTTTGTAAAAGTCCTGCTTTTGGTTTATATCCCAACAGGAAAAATGGAAGCCCAGGACTTGGGCAACGCGTATTCCTTGGAATTTATCCCTCAGCAGTGACTGGGGGCCTGGGGGCAAATACCTTGGTGTTTAAAGGAGGAGAACAATTTTGCAAAGAGAAAATTTAATATTTTATCATTTAATCTTCCCAGCACCTCAGGACAAGCCAGGCTCCAGCCAAGCTCTGCAACCCTACGGAGGAGGACGGGATAGAGGGAAAATCAGGAGGAATCCACAGATGTCAATTGGTTTGACTTTTCAAGAGATGAGCTGGGGTTGTGTTCAATCAGACTGGAGTACACAGCAAAGATCAGCAGCAAAGGCATGGAAAAGTGACTCTGATCTGATTGCAGAGCACGGAAAAGAGGGAATTTTGGGACAAGGCTCAGTGGGGAGAAGGAAATTTCTTTTTAACAGCTGTTTTTGGTTATGTGAGAGGCCAGGAAAGGCCGTTACCATTTCTTCCTTTGACACAGGTTTGAGATGGGGCAGCATCCAAAGGAGGACGTGGGGATGGGGAAGGGCCTTGAGGAGAAGCCGTGTGAGGAGAGGCTGAAGGCACTTGGAATGTTCAGCTGGAGAAGAGGAGAGTGAGGGGAGACTCATCAGAGTTACAGCTTCTCATGAGGGGAAGGGCAGGGGCAGGCACTGAGCAGGGACAGCAGCCAGGAACGGCTGGAGCTGGGCCAGGGCAGGGCCAGGCTGGAGATCAGGGAAAGGTTCTTCCCCCAGAGGGGGCTGGGCACTGCCCAGGCTCCCCCGGGAATGGGCACGGCCCCGAGGCTGCCAGAGCTCCAGGAGCGTTTGGGCAGCGCTCCAGGGATGCTCAGGGGGGGGTGTTGGGGGGTCTGGGCAGGGCCAGGGGCTGGACTGGATCATCCTTGGTGGATCCTTCCCAACTCAGCTTTTTCTGTGATTCTGTGACTTTGCCAATCTCAGTTATGGAACCATGGAGTGGTTTAGGTGGAAAGGGACCTTAAAACCCATCCAGTGCCACCCCTGCCATGGGCAGGGACAATTTCCACTATCCCAGAGTGCTCCCAGCCCCATCCAGCCTGGCTTTGAACACTTCCAGGGATTATCTGTCACCAAGGAGAACAAAAGCGGCCAAAGCTGCACAGGAGGAAGTGCCCAGCCCTGGGTGAGCCCAGCCCAACCCAGAATTTGTCCCAGCAGCTGAGCAGCTCAATCCCCACCCCTGGGGACAGATGTGGCTGAGCAGCTGTGACGTCCCCACTGCTGGGGTGACCCCACGGCCCCAGGGACCACCCCAGCAGGGTGGAGACGCCCACACCACTCTTGTCCCCCTCGTCCAGGAGCACTTCTCCTCACACCACTGACATCAGCTGCACAGCCCAGCTCTCAGAATCACGGAACCCTGAAATCTTGGAATCATGGAATCACGGGATCCTGAAATCATGGGATCATTAAGGCTGGGAAAGACCTCGGAGGTCATCAGTTCCAACTGTTCTGTCACAAAGCCATCTGCCGTGTCCCTAAGCTCATCCTGCTCCATCCATGGACAGGGTGAAGCTCTTTCCTCCAGGACCTTCCTCAGGCCTGAGAACCTTCAGCAGTTGCTTGGGGTTCGTATTTAACTTTGGGCATGGATATTCAAAGTTTGCTCCAGTGCCTGCAGCAAAAAAAAGCTCTTGGACCAGTGGGGAAGGGAACTCAAGAAGAAAATTGGGCCAAAATTTGAGCAAATTTGGCCAAACAAGACAACAAGGATCGCAAGGAAGGAGAGCAAACACCACAGCTGGGTCCAGCAGCCCGAAAAGGGTCCAGCTGGTTTCCCACAGGTGAGAATTCCAGCCCTAAACAGGCAGAGACATCCCATCCTCACACCCAGTCAAAATCTGCTCTGATCGTGGGATTACCGGGATGAACCAGCACAGGGAGTTCCCAAGATCCACGTTTTAACAATTCCATGGCAGTTCCATTTTCACAGCAGTTTTAATGAGCAGGAGGCAATAAATGCAATTAAAAAGTGTTAATGAATAATTAAAGTCACATCTTAGGACAGTCACGAGTCAAAAAGTGTTAAAGGCCACGGTTTGATTAACTTTAAGCATTTCATACACAAATAACTCATTTTTTGCTTGTGATGTTTGCATTTGGGGCAATATCCAGTGTTAATTATCTGGTCACTGTTCTGTGAGGTTTAAACATTAAAAACTAAAAATTAAAAGAGAACTATTAATAGATCATTAAGACAGATTATTGGAAATATTTAACACTCAATCAACTGTCAGGGAGTCTTTAACACAACAGGAGCAGAATGGTTTCAGTTTTGATTGCACTGTTCAAAAACCTCCGTCTTTTGTTATTTTCTTTATCTTTTCACATGACTTAAAATCTGAAGGAAAGAGTCAAATTCGTGTTTTCTTCCCCTTGGACCCTCATGAAAAGCATCTGCAGCACAATCTAAATATAAAATTTCCTCTTTTTTTACCCTTCTTTTGAGGAAGAGAGGGGATTTATTTGACAAAGCAAACATCATTTAAAGCTGTCTGTGCTGCACCTCCTCCTGCCTGGTTCACCAGAGCATTGCCCGGGGAGAAATTCTGTTTATTAAAGAAATTTGGCTGGCAGAAAACGCTTCCCTGAGCTCCCAAAATTCCACAACAACAGGAATTGTCAGGATGTGCCTTCACCAACAGCCCCACGGCGGAAAACCCAGTGAAACCAAATTTCCATGAGTTTTTTCCAGGACTGTCCCCATAAGCCCAAAGCTCTGCTCCACCTCCCGCTCCACAGGACATGTCCTAGCACAGAACCCTTGGAAGTGCTTCCCAACTTATCCCAGCCAAGGGAAACGGCTCTGAGGGTGGTGGATGGGAGAGGGAACAGGGAAAGCTTTGTTTTCCTGGGAAAAGGGGTTGTGAAATTCCCATGCAGCCTTTCCCTTGAACCCTTGCATGGACGGGGAGCAGCGAAAGCTTTGCCCTGGGAGCACCAGACCTTCCCGGCCATCCCAAATCCCAACAACGCGGAGGCTCCCAGGACACCCAGGTGTGAACCAGGGCGGCTCCAGTGAGGGCTGGCAGAAAATGCTTCCCTGAGCTCCCAAAATCCCACAACAACAGGAATTATCCCAAAGTACCTTCACCAACAGCCCCACAGCAGGAAATCCAGGGAAAGCAATTTTCCAGTACTGTCCCCATGGGCCCAAAGCTCTGCTCCACCTCCCGCTCCACAGGACATGTCCTAGCACAGAACCCTTGGAAGTGCTTCCCAACTTATCCCAGCCCAGGGAAACGGCTCTGAGAGCCACTGAGAAAACAGGGAAAGCTTTGTTTTCCTGGGAAAAGGGGTTGTGAAATTCCCATGCAGCCTCTCCCTTGAACCCTTGCATGGATGGGGAGCAGCGAAAGCTTTGCCCTGGGAGCACCAGACCTTCCCGGCCATCCCAAATCCCAACAACGCGGAGGCTCCCAGGACACCCAGGTGTGAACCAGGGTGGCTCCAGTGAGGGCTGGCAGAAAATGCTTCCCTGAGCTCCCAAAATCCCACAACAACAAAAATTATCCCGATGTACCTTCACCAGCAACCCTGAGTCTCCCAGGACATCCAGCAGCTCCAATGTGGACCGGGATGGCTTCAGGGAGGGCAGGAGCCACCCCTGGGCACCTTCCCAGCTCCAAGGTTGGGTCACAATCCGGTTTCCATCAATTTCTTGGACCTTCAGGGCTCAGGGGCTGAAGCAGAAGGGGCTGGGGCTGGAACAGAGCAGCAAAGTCCTGCTCACCCATCCAGCAGCAGCACCTCCCTTTGGGCAGCCGGGAATGAGGTTGGTTTTCCTCACCAGGCGCAAGGTTTGGGAAGAGAAGCCCCAGAGGACACAGAGGGGACACTGGGAACACCCAGAGCAGCGCAGGGTGCAAGCAGAGGTTGGCAGGAAGGGCTGAGGAGCACCTGAGCCTTTGCCTCCAGCCCACGCGTGAGCTTTGGAGCTCCTCTGATTAATTCAGAAACAGCTCCCGGGGCTGCTGGGGCCGGAGGTGTCGGAGCTGCTGCAGTCCCAGCCCAGCTCAGGCTGCAGCTCTCAGCTTTAATTCAGCCCACACACCACTGAGAACAGGTAGGGAACCATAAAAATTCGATTTTTTAAAAATTTTAATACAATTTTTTCTTCACACTGAACAGTAAGTGTGTCCTCGTCCGTCTCTGACACTTTTCTCCAAGTTTTTCTATCCAGTGTTTCCTCAATTCCTTTTGTCTGAATAAAAATCAGGGGGGAAAAAAAACCCCATAAACCCTCAATCCATAGGTATTACATATTTTTCCCAAAGTGATCAAATTCCTGCTGAAAATTTGATAGAAATATCCCTGGAAAACCCTCCAAAGCAAAGACATTCCCCACAGAGGAACAATTCCAACACGCTCTTCCCTCACAGTGGTGAGATCCTGGCTGTGCTTTACCCTCTGTAAGATCCTCTTCTCACTCCACATTAATCTTTAACAGGAATTTATATGGGAATAATCTCCCTGAATTCCAGTGTTTGGTCTGGGACAGGGAAAAAAATATTCCCCTCCCCAGCCCCTCACGTTTAACACGGAGCATTTTCCCTTGGAATAACCAACCTATTCTGGGGAAGGGAGAGACAGAGGAGATTTTGGCTGGAATTTTATCTTCAGCTCCCTATTTAAATTGGCCAAAAAAATGCCTCGAACTCTGAACAAGCTTTTAAAAGGGAAAAGAAAAAAAAAAAAAAAAGAGCCCTGATAGCTGCCGGAGCCTCCAGCACAGCAAGAGTTCAAATTCTTGTGGTGTGAAAGCCGTTCAAGGATGAACAGATTCCGGACGGCTTTTACGATGTGAGGCTGCCCCTATAAATTTGTGGTGGCTCTGCAAGTGCTCCAGGAGCTTCTGGAGACTGAAGGGGAAGAGAAGAGTGAGAAATTCCCTATTTATGTAAGGAAGTGGGTGCAGGGATAGCTCGGCGTCCCTGAAACAGCTGTTGGGGGATGCAATAAACCAAGGGAACTTTCCCAGTAAAACAGACTCATGCGATGGGTTGGGAGGGATCCTAAATCCCATCCCATCCCACCCCTGCCCTGTCAGGCACACCTCCCACTGTCCCAGGCTGCTCCAGCCCCAATGTCCAGCCTGGCCTGGGACACTGCCAGGGATCCAGGGGCAGCCACAGCTTCTCTGGGAATTCCATCCCAGCCCCTCCCCACCCTCCCAGGGAACAATCCCTTCCCAGTCTCCCACCCAAATCTCCCCTTTTCCAATTTGAAGCCATTCCCTGGGTCCTGTCCCTCCAGCCCTTGTCCCAGGGCTCTCTGCACCTTTCCTGTCACCCTTCAGGCCCTGCAAGGCCACAATTAAGTTGCCCTGAAGCTTCTCTTCTCCAGGCTGAGCAACCCAAATCCTCTCAGCCTTTCCCAAACCCCTCATCAAGAGTGGATGTCTCAACCACAGCCTCCACTGCCCAAATCTGAGCTCCCAACTCCCTGGGCTACAGGAAAATCCCACCTTGGAAGTGACTCCAGGCATGTGGGCACAGGATGTGGATTTGCTCGGGACACAAATCTGCGTTCCCACCACAAGAGCCCTTAAAATATCATCTCAATTCCTGTGTGGGATTTCTCCTCTGAGAAAAATGTCCCAGGCTCTGCCCCTTCGGATCTGTCCCTTCTTTCCTTCCTCACTTCCAAGATCCCATCTGGGAGGTGGGAGCAATTAGGAGTAATTAGTGCGGTCAGCAAGGCCCTCATTAGCACTTCTTTGGGATGGGATGGGAAACAGCCTGAGCAGCTTCTGGAAAACAACTTCACCCGTATCCTGCCTGAATCATCCTCCCGTATTCCAAATGTCAGGCTCTTGGCATCCAAGGAGCGGGGTAAGGATGCCCTGGGTGTCCTGGGAAGGAGGAATTCCACAGGACAACGGGAAAGGTGCTGAATTCCGAGCGGGATATTTGGATCAGGCTCCATCAGCTCCTATTTTACACCCTCCTGTCAAAAACCGACCTTTTCCTTCCATAGAACTGACAAAGGGAGGGCAAGAAATGCAACTCCCCCAGTGAAATCTCTGCAGAGGAAGGAAGACAAGAAGCATTTCATGGAAATCCCTCGTTTTCCTCATTCCCGTAATTGCCCAGTGCGGAATTGCTGGGTTTTTCTTTCTAGTCAGGCATTTTCCCTGGGTTATAAATGCATTATAAAAGTGCCAGATCATAAAGTTTACAAGTTGTGTGAGGGCTGGCTTGCTGTGTAATTACCCCGGGTTTGCTCTCAGGCATTGCTGTCTTCAGCTCTTATCCTGCAGGATCTGGTGAGCAGCAGGAACAGCCAGGAAAAGAGAAATAAAAGCAAAAAAAAAAAAAAAAAAGGAGTTATCCTGGTATTTGGTGGCTTAATTCCGACATAAATCCTACTCAGGAGAGCTGGAATGCTGCAGGACAGAGTGAAAATCCCCTGGTTTTCACTTCCAGACACCCCAAACCACTGAAGTTTCCCATCCTCAGCTTGAAACCTCAGAGGTTTTGCAGCCAAGAATGGCACAGTTGACAAATGGGAATTCCAAGCAGGAGCTGCTGTGGGAAGACAGGCCAGGAAAGGGAGAAATGAAATATTTCCAACTGGAGAAAGGTGCAGAAGCTTTGCTGCTGAAGGCAGGGGTGATATTTGCTGTTGTTCTGACCAAAAATGCCACTCAACACCTGCTCCTTTACCAGGTGTTGAGCCAGGGGCAAAACAAAGTCAGAAATTCCCAATTTTGCTTTCCGGACCAGCTTTTTCCCAATGGGTTTTCACCAAATGGGTCTTTCTGTAGACAGAGGCATCAATAAAATGAGGATTTGCTGTTCCCTCCTCAGTTTTTCATCCCAGAATGGAGCAGGCTGGAGGGACCCCAGAGGGTCCCTGGTGCCACCTCCCTGCTCCAGCAGGGCCATCCCAGAGCTCGGGCACAGGATTGTGTCCGAAGGCTCTGGAATATCCCCGGGAGGAGACTCCAGCCCCTCTCTGGGCTCTGTTCCACCTCGGGCACTGCCCAGGGCAGAAGTTCTGGTCGTGTGCAGGGGAATTGCTGGGCTCAGTCCCTGCCCGTTCCTCTGGTGCCCCGGAGCAGAGCTGGGCCCTGCTCTGACCCCCCTGCACACAGGGACACCCAGAGTCCCCTCAGTGTCCCCTCTCACAGCCCCTCATTTGCTGATCACTCTGTGTAATCAGCTCTTTTCTGAAATAAACCCAATCCCAGCTCCTCACAGAATTCCCATTTGGAATTTCAGGCAGAACAGCAGCGTTTTGGTGAAGTTCTAACGAGGCAGAGCTTTCCGATTCCGGCCACGGGGATGCCGCCAGCTGTGTCCCTGACAAATCGGTGTGACACTCCTTCGATGCATTATTATGGGCTGCATCCATAGGAAACGCCAATCAGAGATCTCCAAAGTGCCATAAACCAACAAAACCACCCCAAAAATCAAAATCCAGCCCAGCAGCTGTTAAAAGAAAAAACTTTTCATTAAGGGGGGTGGAAAGGACGCTGATCCTGCAGCTCAGCCCAGCGAAGAGCCGAGGAATCCTCAGTTTTGGGCCTGGGTTTGAACCTGTCACTCCAGTGGGGCTCCTGCACCTCTTGGAGTGACCCCAGCAGATAAAGGGATGCGAGCTCAGCCTTAAGGCCTCGGCTAAACTGTGGCCTTGGAATGAAGTTCCTGGGAGAAAAGAAGGATTTGGGGCTGGCAGAGCAGCAGGATGCTTTGGATGTCTCCACCTCGTCCGAAGGCACCCCGCGGTGGGGAGGGTTTGTTGGGTTTGACATATCAGGGCTGTTCTGGGGCCGGAGCAGCTCGGGTTTGGGCTTAATGAGACCTTTTAAATGAACAACAAACGCTCAGATTCACGTTTTGTGTCACAGAACTGCTCCGAGGGTGGAAAGAGCCCCATGAATCATCATTTTCGGGCTGCAGAAGAGGATTTCATCCTTCCCCAGCTGCAGTTTTAGGGCTCTCCAGTGTCAGGAAACGCCGCTATTTTTATTTACGCTTTAAAATAACAGCGGGGCTTTGGGGAACGGGGCCGTTTTTCAACAACACAACATTTGCAGCTCTTTGCAAATTTGTGAGGCTCCCACAAATCAATTTGGTGTAGATCCCAGGGGGGAGGCACAAATAGAGGCCCATTTGCTCCACATTTCAATGGTTTTCTCCCCAAAGATTCGGGATCTGCATCCGCAGCACCCTCCCCTCGCTCCGGGGCCGTGTTTTGAGGTCGGGAGGTTTTTAAGGTCACGGAATGCTGTTGGCATTTCGGTTTTGAATTCCTGTTCTTGATTTGGGGGAATGGCCCAGATCAGGCTCCCGACGATTCTGCAGTTTTAAGATGTGCAGGTCTTTGGGCAAAGGGAATTTTGGACTGGAAAATTGCCTTTACCTCCTTTGTTAAAACCTTTATCCTGGATTTGGGAGCTTTTTGGTTGGGTTTTTGTTGTTTTGTTTTGTTTTGGGTTTTTTGTTTGGTTTGGACTTTTTGGGGTTTTTTTAATGTTGGGGCGTTTTTGTTTGTTCGTGTGGGATTTGTTGTTGTTGTTTTTGTTTTGCTTTTTCTTAACAGCCAATTATTTTTTTCAGCTTGAAAAGCACCAAGGGGGGCAATGATCCAGGGAATTCCTGGAGGAAATGGGAATTTTTGTGGACTTGTCCTTACCCTGCTGAGCTGGTGGCACATTCTGAGCAGAACAAAGCCCATGGAAGTGAAAGGCTGGGATTTGGGAAGGGCCTGGGTGACAGGAGCAGGAAGGCAGGGACCAGGTTTGGGCACTGTCCCCCTCCTGTCCCCACCTCAAGGACCTCCATTTTCCAGTGCCTCAAAGCCACCTTTGGAGATTTTGAGGTGGATTCCTCAGGGGGAGAACGTTCAAAGATTTCAGTCACCTGAAACCCAGAAGAGGCTCCAATTAGGCTTAGAAATAAATAAAAAAAAAATCACTTTGCAAAACAAGAGAGTTTAAATAAATCTCACATCACCCAGGAATTTCCAAGTTCCAGCCCTGCTGCTTCTGAGCTGAGCAACCAACATCTCATTCCCTTCCCACATGGAGTCAGAGAAACAAAGGAATTCTTGTAGATTGTCCCAAAATTTGGATTTATGACTTATTCCTGCTGGGTTCTGCAGGGAATAATCTCATATCCATGCTCATCCAGGGGGAAATACACCCCAGCCGCTGGTAAATCCCCAAGGGATTGAGGAGAATTCCAGGTGAAATGTTGATTCCACCCATCCCCACTCTGGAATTGTCCAACAGCCAGGACCTGTGGCCTGAGATTGTGGGATCTGAATGTCCCAGCCCCGACCTTTCCTAACCCGTGGATCTTTCCTAACCCATGGATTAGGTGTTCCCATCTCTGGGGGCAGGGAGCACAGCCCGAGGCTCCCACAGGCACAGGAAAATCCGTGCAATTCCAGAGGATTTGTGTGGGCAGAGCTGCCCCGGGCTCTGGGACAGCTTTGGCAGCGATCCCGCTCCGTGGGGAAGTTCCATCCCCAATCCCAAAAGATTGGGCCTTCCCTGCTTTCCCCACAGGGAATGGGGTTTGCTGTGTGCTGGCTGCTCCCTGGGATTTTGGGACGCTGGTGAGGATGGATTTGGCTGCAGAAATGAACCATGAAAAAGAAGGGAAGTGAAGATGAAACTGGAGCACTCAGCCAGGATTTTGTTCCTTTGTGGAGTTCCAGGATAACTGGGGCCCTGTTTGGATGGAAATGTGGAACCTGAACCAGTTGGAGTCTGCACTAATATTTCAGAAATGATTGCTGATAAAATCAATTATTGGCATTTTAAAACTGAATATTAAGTGGTATAATTTCTCATGTTTCCTAAAATCCGTGTATTTTCCACCTCCCCCTGATGTGTGGACGTGTGAGCACGGATGAGCTGCCACTGGGATTTTTAACATCAGCTGAACCTGGAGAGGGCTGAGAACTTCCATGGAAGAAGCCACAGGGAATTTCCTCACTTGGGATGGGATGAAAAAAGCAGAGGATCCCTGGATTGGAGTGGGGCAGGGCCAGGGAAAGTGTGGGAGGTGAAAATGAGCTGGATTTGGGTGATTGGGCACTGGAACAGCTCCCCAGGGAATGGGCACAGCCCCGGGGCTCCAGGAGTCTGGACAGCACTGGAGGTCTGGGCAGGGCCAGGGGCTGGGGTTGATGATCCCTGTGGTTCCCTTCAGGATATTCCAGGAGTCTCTGGGTGATTTCCCTGCTGCTGTGCCCACAGCTCCTGCTGCAGCAAAGGAGCTGCACCAGCCTGGGCAGGGGCTGCTGAATGTGTAGATGGGGGAGAAAAAATTCCCACCAGCCTGGGGTTTCCCTGTTTTCCCTGCATCCAGGCCCCTCAGCTCTTTCCCTGGAGGATCTCTGTGCGTGGAGCCCTGTAGGGAGTTTTCCTCAGAGGAGCAGGAGAGCATGGATTGTGTTCCCAACATTCCCATGAGGCAGAGGAACGGGGTTATTCTCACCCCAGCCAGCCCCTAAAACCCTGCATGGCCCAGGGCAGAGGCCTGCACCAGGACAGGGGTGCCAGGACACCCAGCAGTGCCAGGACACCCAGTGGTGCCAGCACAGGGGTGCCAGGACACCCAGGTGTGCCATGACAGCCCAGGACAGAACCCTGCACCAGGACAGGACAGCCCAGGGCACCCAGGTGTGCCAGAACAGTCCAGGGGTGCCAGGACACCCAGCAGTGCCAGGACAGCCCATGACAGAGTCCTGCAGCAGGACAGGGGTGCCAGGACACCCAGGTGTGCCAGAACAGTCCAGGGGTGCCAGGACAGCCCAGAGCAGAGCCCTGCACCTGTACAGGTGTGTCAGAACAGTCCAGCAGTGCCAGGTGAGTCTGGCAGTGCCAGGACAGCCCAGCAGTGCCACAACACTCAGCAGTGCCGGGATACCCAGCAGTGCCGGGGTATCCAGCAGTGCCAGGACAGCCCAGCAGTGCCAGGGTACCCAGCAGTGCCGGGGTACCCAGGAGTGCCGGGCACTGCCGGGCCCATCCCTGCAATAGGGCGTTGCCCCCTTGCTCCAGGGATTTGCTCCAGGTCTGCCAGGGCAGGGGGAACCCTGCTGGGCTCATGGATGTTCCAGTGGTGTCACAGATTTCTGCCCAGTCAATGGGTTTGGGTTGTTGCCCTGAGTGGATCTGATCCCTGACAACAGCTCAGTAAAGCTCTGTCAGGCTCCGTGGATCCCATAAACCCGGCACGGGCTGCTTCCCAAAATCCTGGCACAGCCCTCAGAGCACAGCGAGCTCCGGTTGTGCAAAGCCCCAAACACAAACTGATGAAATCCTGCTGCAGCCCAGAGCAAAACCATATTTCAGTGCTGAGCACAAGAATGAGGCAACCCTGCCCTGGTGACTCCCATCCCAGCTGCTTCCAGGAGAGATTTCCCTCCCCTGTCCATAAAATTCCAATCTCTCTGTAGAACGCAGCAGCTTTTCTTTGATTCTCATTATTATTAACAAGAATTTTTGCAGCAATTTCTTGGGGCCACTGTTACAAGTGATGTCCCCAAAGTGATGCCTGATTCCCTCACCTGAGGATATTCACTCTGCTCAGGTGATTCCCCACCTGCAGAGCAGGGAATTCCAACGTCAAGAGGACCTGGAGCTGCTGGAGAGAGTCCAGAGGGATCCACGGAGCTGCTCCAGGGCTGGAGCCCCTCTGGAGCCAGGCTGGGAGAGCTGGGGGTGCTCACCTGGAGCAGAGAAGGCTCCAGGGAGAGCTCAGAGTCCCTCCCAGGGCCTGAAGGGGCTCCAGGAGAGCTGGAGAGGGACTGGCGACAAGGGCTGGAGGGACAGGAGCCAGGGAATGGCTTCCCAGTGCCAGAGGGCAGGGCTGGGTGGGAGATTGGGAAGGGATTGTTCCCTGGGAGGGTGGGGAGGGGCTGGGATGGAATTCCCAGAGAAGCTGTGGCTGCCCCTGGATCCCTGGCAGTGTCCCAGGCCAGGCTGGACATTGGGGCTGGGACAGTGGGAGGTGTCCCTGGGAATGGCACTGGATGGCTTTGAGGTCCCTTCCCACCCAAACCATTCCCTGATTCTACAAAAACACCCAGCAATGAAACGAGGCGGGGTTTGAGGTTTTCTGTGATTAATTCCTGAATTAATTTCCCTGGCACATTTGGGTTCCAGCCACGTCCGGGACAAGGCTGCACCCCCAGGCCGGTGAGTGAGTGTGACACTGCAGGGGAGGGCTCAGGCCAGGGTTGAGCTCCCTGCTGGTTCCAGGCTGCTCGGCCTCGCTCAGGAGGCTCTGGGCACCTCTCAGGGTTTGTGTTCCAGGCCAAAGCTCTGGGCTGGAGCCCACGGAGCCGCTGCTGTCAGGGTTTTGGGCCATCTGCCTCTTCCCAACTGGGGACGCTTCCTGCTGCAGGAACCGGAGCCCAGCCTGGGCTGGTTTCAAGGTTTCCAGATGCTTTTTAGCATTTCCATGGCAATAAAAACCTTCTCTGTGCTCCTGAGCTCTGCCAGGTGCATCCTGTGTTGGTTCAGCCTCAATCCAGTGCGCAGATGACACCAAAATCCTTGGAGTCACCCTCCAAGAGGAGCATCCTGGAGCTCAAAGGGTGGGAGCCCGGACGGAAAACAGGCAGGAGGATACCTGGCAACATTCCTGTCCAATTAAAGCTAATTTATTGTCCATTTTTCTCCTCGCTGCTGCTCTGTTATTAATTGTTAATGTAGCGGTGCAGTCGCTGCTGGGCGAGGAGGGGCTGCTGGGAATGGCTGAGGGAAAGGGAACGGGAAGGAGAAAGGAACGGGGAGAAGCCGGGTCTGGAAAGGTGGAATCTCTGCAAAAACTGGGAGTGCTCCTTGCTGGCTCTGGCAGGAAATTCCTGCTCTCGGAACAAGAGGGCAAAAGGATGGCAAAGAAAAATCCAATGTGTGGGGTCAGCGGGTGCCTGAATTACAGCGCTGTGTCCGTGTGGAATGCGAGCAGGGAAGGAGAAACCCTGGGAATGGGAATTTGCCAACCCCGTTTGCTGTTTTCCCTATAAATAGAAACAATTCCCTGCTTCACATAGAAACCTAGAAATGCTGCACCGTTGGGAATCACTGGGTGCTTTTCCATCCTTGGTCTGATCGCAGCAAACCCCTGGGAACTCTTAAAGAAAACCCAGCACATGGAACTGATGAGGCTGAACGATCAGGAGATGGACAGAACCGAACGAAGAGAGAGGAAGGGAAATAAAAGACGGTGAAACTGGAACTGGAGCTCTGAGGTGATGCCTCTCCTCCTGTGGATCAGCCTCTGTTTTGTGTTTTCCAGAGGAATAAGCTGCTGGAATCCCGGTGGATGGGGCAGGGGAGCCCAGGCTCTCCCAGCCCAGCGAGCGCTGCCCGATGCTCACACTCAGAGAGCTCCGGGCCGGGATTTCAAGGGAAGTGAGAGGAACTCAAATATTCGGCTCCTCCGCAGCCGAGCACTCCCACAGCTCCCAAAAACCTCCCAGGCCTCGGAGCCCAGAGCTTTGCAGGCTGGAGCTCGGCTGGGACGGAAACGCCACCATCCAGAGCTGGGGCCCAGCTGAACCCCGCGGTTGCGTAACTCGGGCTCGGCTTTCAGAGCTCTCGCAGCTCCCTCAAACTCCTGGAAGCAGCTCCGAGCGCGATCCTGGCTGCAAACAATTCCCTGCCTCACGTGGGAACCCAAACGTGCCGCGCCTTGGGGTAATCGCTGGGTGCTTTTCCATCCTCGGTCTGGGCAGATCAACCCCCTGGGAATTAATTTTTGAAGAAAACCCAGCACTGAATACATGGAATTAATGAGTCTGAACTGTCAGGCTGTCCCAGCTCCGGCAGGGCTCCCACTCCAGCTCAGGGAGAGGGAAAAGCTCCGCGTGAAGGAGAGGAAGAGGTTCCAGCCCAACAGAGCGGAGCGAAGGCGGCCCCGGCGCGTTCCTCACAAAACCTGCGGTCCCAAAGCCGCTCCCGCAAACCAAAATATTTTGGGATTCAGAAAGAAAGCAGAATTCATCCAGCCTTGTGCTGAGACTCAGAGCAAAGCCAGAGCTGCCCTGACAACATCTGGCCTCCTGCCACAGCCTCACAAAACCGCTGCCGAGGCTCGGAGAAGTGACTCGGAATGACGTCGGGGGCCGCCCCAGGCCACGCCGTACATGAAGGTTCCATTTCTGGACATTTTACGCAGTGTTAATAAATTTACAAAGTGTTAATAAGCAGGGGGGAACCATTTGTTGGTGTTTCTGATGGAACCCAACAGGGCCAAACCTCCCCATAAAGGATCCCCGAGGCCGGGCTCAGGTGAGAACATCAAACAGGCCCAGAGCAGACGCCTCTGTGAGGGGGGCTGCACATCTTTGAGCCATTAACTCTCTATAACTTCGAAAAACAAGGCTTAAATATAAAATTTCCCTTCAATATCAGCAGCCTGGTGTTTGAAGAGCGAGGTTCTCCCATCCAGCACGGCAAGAGGGGCTGCAGGAGTCAGTGGGGAGCGCTGGGATTTTGGGAGAAGGCGTCCAAGGAAAGGAATTGAATAAATAAATTTGAATAAATGGCTTTATTTAGATCATGGTCACACCCAGGGCTGTTTCCCACTCCCTCTGCCACCCCACTCTGCTCCCAAAATTGTGCATCCTGCCCCGATTCCAAGCTCCTGCGGGCTGCAGGAGGAAATCCAGGGATGGCTGGCAGGATCCTGTTCCCCTGGAGCTGCTCCATGCAGGCAGAGCCAGTGGGACCAAACCACCCCCAAGGGATTTGTCACCCCCATGGCCTCGTGTCACTCCCCAGTGCAGGTATGAGGCACTTCCAGCCATTTCCATGGCACCTCTCCCATTATTCCAGTCTAAAATGGGAAAAAACAGCCAAAGAAATCAGAGGTTCGTGTGTGGCACCCCAAAGGGACAGGAGGTGCCAGGTCCTGTGCTTGGAGGTGGCCAAGGAGGGGTGACATCTCCTGCCACACGTCCCAGCAGTGTCCCCAGCCCAGGACAGGTGAGACCATCCCAGCTCTCTCACAGGTCAGTAAATGACAGGAAAATCCTTTCCTGCCTTTCCTCCTCTCTGTGTCCCTCTGCATTCACACCCTGGATCCCAAAATCCCACTGCCCACAGGTTACAGCTGGGAATTCCTGCACATGAGGATGCTGGGAGGCAGAAAAAAAGGGAAAGAGCCCTTCCCAGCCACGCATGGCAGAGCTGGGCTGCTCCATCCTCCCATTCTCACAAGCTCTGCTTTCCTGACGCCGCTTTCCTATCACATAATTCCATTTCCTTCAGGTTCCATTCACGTGGAACAGAGCGGAGTCAGAAGGAAATGGAATTATCTGATTCCCTGGGGAAGCTGCCCTTCCTTCCAGCTTTCCAAGAAGTGTGGTTTTCTAATTTTGTGCTCCGCGCATCTGGGAAGAATTCGGGTTTTAAGGAATTTTGTCCGGTTTCCTTGACTCTGGGAGATGGATGGTCCTGACTGCCCAACAGAGACTGATCCATGCCAGAGTCATGGAGTGCCTTCCCATAAAAGCAAGGCACCTCTTGGATTACAATGATCCCTTTGGAATGGGACAGATCTGGGGTTAAATCCACCCCCCAGTGCCGTGCAGGGCTCTCTGGGAAGAGGATTTATAACATTTTTCCTCTGTGAAATCCTCCTGGATCTGTGAAAGGTGACAGTGCAGAGCTCCTCCGTGAGGAATGGGAATTCCTCAGGAGCAGCAGGAATTTCACGGCCGGGAGCCGAGGGTGTCTGAAGGGCTGGGTGTTGGATTCCTCTCCCCCAGGGAGCACAAGCAGCAGGGACCTGCAGCAAACCCCACTGCTGGCACAGGATGGAAAATATTTATCCCATATCCCCCTGGCTTTTCCTGAGGCCAGGGCAATCTTATTCCCACCTAGGAATTCTCTCCCATTTAAAAATCCACCCTGCCCGACGCTTCTGAGGCCCCTGTCTGGCAGCTGAGGGTGTAATTAATGATTTAAACAGGGCACCGTGGTTAACGAGGGTGAAGAACCGGAGCTGGCAGGCTCAGAGCTGCAGCCCAGCGTTGAGAGCATCGATTTTACCCAGGAGAGGGACTGGGAGAGCAGCTCTGCCCCTGCTGCAAGAAAAGGGTGGATTTCTGCCCCTGGAGCAAGAAAAGGGTGTATTTCTGCCCCAGGAGTTAAAAAAAAGGGTGGATTTCTGATTCTGGAGCAAAAAAATAGTAGATTTCTGCCCCAGGAGCAAGAAAAGGGTGGATTTCTGCACCTGGGAGCAAAAAAAAGGTGGGTTACTGCCCCTGGAGCAAGAAAAGGGCTGGGTTTCTGTCCTAGGAGCGAGAAAAGGGCTGAATTCCTGGCTCTGGGATCACAGAGACCAGAAAAACCCTGGCAATCCAGACACCGCACCTCCCTGAGCCCAGCGAGGGGTGGGAAGAGTTTATTTCCCACCTGGAAGAAGCTGCAAATCTCCCCTGAGACCGATGGAAACCCATCAGGGCTTGGAACATCTGCACCTCCCAGCAGGGAAGCAACTGCATCATTCCTTGGGGTGAAATCCATGGGAAATTCTCTGGGATTTGTGTGGGGCTTGGCTTGCTGCTCTCAGCCCCGAGAATTGCTGGATTGCAGAACTTCCATCGTTTTTCCATGGGGAAGGAAGAAAACCTTCCCAGGTGCTGGGATAAATTCCTGTTCCCCTAGGAGCCAGGGAAGGAAG
>VZTJ01003529.1:0-51237 GCA_013397795.1 Orthonyx spaldingii
CTGGATAAACCCACGACACATGTAAAACTTTTCTTATGCCCTATTCCTTATGCCTTAATATGCTGTCATTTTCCGCTTCCTCAATGAAAACAGAAATCATTTGAACTTTGAAGTCCCATCTCTCAGATGTCCTGTGTGTAAAAGCATATGCTGACATTAATTTTGATTAAATATGACTTCTGAATACTCATCTTTCCATTATTTTTAGCAAGGCAGCTTTCACCTGCACCTTTTCTGAAAGGCATCAGCATGGGCACATTACAGTTTGACCTTTCTTTGGTTCCTCTCTACACAGGGAGCCACTATCGAAGTGGATGTTAGGAATCTGTTCATGCATAGTGTTGAATTAATACCTTTAATTTATCCCCTTGGCACCTAAAGTGAGAGAACATTGACTTTTAATTGAAGGAAACAGAGAATCTGTCATGGTAAGGGTGGTTTTGAACTTTAAGGGACAAAAAATGAACAAATGAATCTGTGAATTCTGCCTTCAGATCTGCATGTATTCCATTTTGAATTAGTAAAAGTTAAATGAGATAAATATTTACAATTCATTCTGTCTTAACTCTAAAATGGGGAAATTTCCCCTTTCTAATATTTCTCTAGCATTTCAGTTAATTTATATTTATACCAGTAGAATAACACTGAATTTTTTTACGTGCCAGACTGATTTTTTCCCCTCATCACACAGACAGCAGATTATGTTCAAAACCCAACAACGAATTCTGCATTAAGATACACTGAACATCCCACACGTATCTCTCCACTATCAGGTATGAAGAGGAACATAATTGCTAGAAATGCCCTGACCTTCTAGAAAGGGAAGAGTAGATGTTTTTCTGTGTGCTGTTTCCAGGAGACCTCTCTGCACTGTCTCAGGTGCATGTGTCTGAAGTGTCACTGGAATATGGAAGACTATCTTAGAAAGGAAATAAGACCTCATTTCTTGTTAGCTGAGAAAAACCAGTCCCAACTAAACAGATATGAATTACAACAGAACAACTGGAAGTTATTCTTAAAAGAAAAGGAAAACTGGGTTTATGACAAGGATATCTTCTGCCTTCCAAATGAAAAGCCTTATATTCACTCCTTCTAGAATGCTTTTTTGGATTTCTTGCCCCATGTAATTTAATTAATTTCAATGATTTTTGCAACACTCAGATCTGGAGTCATGTTTTGTACTCTGTAAACATCAGCTAAAGGTCTCATTTCTTACTTCAGAATATTTTAAAACACAAATGTGACTTTCATGCATGACATGAAAACCACCTCACATTTTCATTAATTTTCATTTAAATGTACTTTGCAATAAATCCATTTTAATGTTATAAATCATCAGTGCCAACTTACTTGAAATCATGTAAGGTAAAACCATTGAGGTGAATGTAGAAAGTGGAAAACCATTCATTCCATTACAACTGAAAAAAGTTAATTTCACTGAATTGTCTTGGGTTTTTTGGCTTTTGGGTTTTCTTTTGTTCTTTCTGTAATATACTTAATCTGAATAATAACAGGCTATAGAAAGCTTTACTTCTGACAGAATGGTACAATCTGATGGGAAAATACCTAAAATTTTCATCAAACTGAAATACTTAACGTAAATACATATAAACACATTAAACATAATATACAATAAAAATATATGATATTGAACTTATCTCATATAGCTAAAATAGAGAGGCTACATGGAATTCACATAATGCAAAGTATTGAACACAGCCAGATACTCAAAATTTCTTCTCCAGAGATCAAGACCAAAACTTGTCTGTGTTTGGGATCTTACCTCCCTTTCTTTGTTAAGTAAGATATTCCTCGTTACAAGATAGATGGGAATCATCGTTGCACTTCCCTAATACCTGCAGGGAGAAATCTTAATTTAGTTGGACTACAATGCAGAATTCAGACTTATCAGAATGTTCTTTTGTTATTAAAATGATGGGGTTTGATCATATGTTTTGTTCAGCCTGTCATGCAGGAATTGGTTTGTAAGAAAAGACATGCGTGTAGAATCTTATGCTATTTTTGTCATTAATGTATTGTATCTAAAATTGATAATAAAAGCTTATCTGACCCACAGGCACAACTTGCACAGTGTAATAATAGATGAAATTAAAGTACTTCACAAAATTTGTTTAGTTATATCATTTTCTATGGATTAATTTTTCTCACCTAATTGAGGTGAGATATCCCATTGTCTTTCACTCAGCTGTTATTTTTACTAATGGAAATACAGTTTGATTTAACACTAAAACAGAAATATCAGGAATTAAAATGAAACAATTTCAGAAAAATTAGTGCCAAATCATGTAACCTGAAACCAAAGTAATAATAAGATTAGATATAACTGAGTCAAAGCAGTCAACAAGTTGGCTCAGCTTATGCTTAGACTAAAATCATTATTACGTGCTGATGAACAGTTTATCAGACTAGCAGATGAAAAACTTTTATACAATGTTAGTATTTGAGTACATCAAGATTGCAAGATTTCTTATGTTAGAGTTAAGCAAGTGTTTCTGTAAAGCAACTGTCCTCCAAACACCTGTTATCTAACGAGGCATGTAACATCAAGATATAATTTATATTCTTAAAGGATGAGGGGATTCTTCAATTAGCAAGTTATCAAAATGCAAAGTATTAGCTTTATAAGCACTTTGCATTGCAATAAGCAGATGTAACACAGATGAGGGCTTTTTGCAAACCACTTTAGGAACGATCACTGGGAACATTGTTGGGAAAAAATATTATCTTTCTCTACCTTCTGTTTATCATTATCATTCGCTTTAGTGAATCTCATTTAAATCTCACTGAACTAGGGCCTGTTTTCAGATCTGATTTATGATTGCTCTCAACCAAGCCAATCAGCAACTCAGTGCTTATCAGGATTTGCGCTGAAAGATCAGGAGAGCCACCTCTGCTACCAAAAAAAAAAAGTCATCTACAGGGACTCCCCAGTAACATTTCTAGTTAGGGAAATTCTCCTTATTATAATGCTGTGAGAACATTAACTGGTGTTACGCCCTGAAAGTCAATCTGTAAAAACTCAGGAAATATGCTTGGATTGTCATTCCACTGCATCATCAGAAGATGAAATTGGGAATGCAGGGCTGACACAAGCTTCAAATCCTCCTAGATTTGTGTGGGAGTAGGTGAAAAATGACAAATATCAAACCAGTTTTCTTGTTCTTTTGTTAAGCTCCATTAAAATTGTTTTGTATAAATGGCGGGTATCATTCTGAGAGATTTCAAGTGGGTTTCTCTGCCTGTCAATGTACATATATGTACTCATAATCTTCTCTTAGACTGAGAGAATTATTCTTGCTTTTTTCAAATGTCTTAGTGTCCTCTTGGTTGCCTTCCTTTCTGATAAGGGTCATACAACTGCCCTGGCCAGTGACAGCAAGCCCAATAACAAAAAGAGAAAGAATGCTGAGCCTACCAGCAGTGCTAGCTTTCTTAAGAAAGAGTGATAGGTATCCAAACTTTTCAAACACTTCATGACAAGAAACAGGAAAAGTATGTAATAACACAATGAAACATTCTTCCAGGCACCAGTTTTTAAATAAGGCAGAAGTCAGGGAAATGTATCTAGGAAAATCCTCAGGAAGATAAACAAAAGAAAACCAGAGCTGAACCAACACAAATATCTTTCATTGGTATTAGGAAACAGTTTTGCAAGTACAGTATGAAACAAAATAATGGTCTGTTACTTCCAGGTGATACATAGTTAGCTTTCACACAAATGCTCCTTTTTGTCAATCTGGAAATCCTTTTGGAATGGAAAAAAATTTTTATGTGCTGACTTTTCACTTATGCAATCCTGTTACTTTGCAAGTGTGCCCTCAATCGCACTTAAGAAATCTCAGCTTTTTAACAGTTTGGGAGATTTGCAATGTTAGCTTTCTTACTTTTACCTGCCATTTTTTCAGTAATAATAAGAAAAAGAAATAAACCTATTAGTTCACAGATTTAAACCCAACAAAAAACCAAGGGTATTAGTAGTATTTTATTTAATGTCACTTTTCAGGGACTAATTGCACCAATTAGTACAGAATCTTATTACCTGGCTAGCACACAAAGACATGAACAATCTATTTGGCATTAATGGCAATGATAAAACTCTGGATTAGCACTAGAGGTACACAGATATCTTATGGATCCCCCTGGTATAGGTGCTATAGATAGACCATTTGTCAGTAATGTTCACTTCACTTTCCTTTTTGTCACAGAGACATAATTTTGCATTGTCAGAAAGAAATGTTCTGTTTCTGTACAGACTCCAGCAGGGATGTGGCATGCTAGTGCTATATGCAAACGTGGCAGTCAATGAAACGGTCAGGGGATGAATGAACCCTGAATTCATGCAAAGAATGGAGGTGCAACATTGTGAAACCTGCAGCATTAACTCCAGTGCACCTATGTGCATAAAATACAATTTACTCAAAGAGATGGAACTGAAAATAGCACCAGGTCTCCACATTCTTACTGGAAAATTCTTTAATCTGCCTAACACCTAAGATTAGTAGATTAATATTATGTTTCATGAATGTCAAAATACTTGGGTAAACAGAATTGCATAAATATTACTTCATCTTTTCCTAGTGCTGAAACATCACAACTGAAGGGGAAAGTGAGTTTAAAAAATTCCTTTTAAGAAAATTTCCTTCCCTCATAGACTTAAGGTCAAATCACTTTAAAAACCCTGTTTGCTATCTTTGACCAAAGCTCTTTGTTATTGGAGTTCTATATCACTTTCAGATCACAACTGAAGTAATGAAATCTCTTCTGTTTCAAGATGTTTAAAACTGGGACATTGTTCCTGGTTTTCAAGTCTGCTTGAGTTCATGTGGGATATGAGGACACAGCAGAGCAAAAATACCAAGATGAAAAAGGATGCTTGCTACGTTATGTCAGAGAAATTTATTTCTTGAATGTCATCTCCTTCAAGGGCCTATTTAAAAGGCTGGAGTAGCTGGCAATGACAGCCAATGATCCTCATTTCCAGATATGCACAGTGGATGTTGAGAGGGGCATAGCCTGGAACTGCTCAGTTTCTAAGACAAGTAGGGTGTCTCATTGCACAGCCTTTGAAGATTTTGGCAACCCAGTAGCTTGGTATTACACTTCCAAAGTCCTTACAACAGATGTAAGGATTCAGTCTATATTCACTATTTTGATATATTTACAGTACCTGATATGCTGGGCACTTTTTTTTTTGTGTAGGCTTAAAGCATATTCTCTATAATGTGAAACTGGAAATGCCATCACCTATTGATTATAATGTGGTTTCTGTATAAAAAGAGAACAAGAACAAGCTGGACAAAAGTAAACTAGTGAGAAACAGAAAACATTTAATTTTCACAGTATGTAAGTTGACATGGTTTTAGGTAAATTACACGTTATCTTTCTGGAGATGACTTTCTCACTGCATGTATATACTGCAGAAAAGTTAATCAAGTTTTTCATCACAGACATGGCCCCTAAAATATTCACCTGCATTTGACTTGTGAACTCATTTTTCTTTCTTGGAATTCAAAAATAGGTAAGTAGCTGCAATTCTGTTTGATAGAGAGCAGGAGATAAAATCTGTTGTAATGACAGCAGCACTGTGATGGGAACTCAGCTGTTTCTCTATTGTGTTTGCTCTCTGACTGTATCTCTGAGTGTTGCTAGAAAAGAAATATTTTATGTCTCAAAAGAGTGGATCACATAGAAAAAAACATTAGCTACGTAACTTTGTTCTGTGCTGTATGGTATGTTTATTCTTAAACCTTCATAGAACAGTTCTATATTTTAGATAATGATATCTACTTATCAGCTTTGTAAATGGGCAATCAAGGTTCAGTGGCATAAATCTTGCAAAACATGGAGAGCATTATTTATTTAATGTTATTCTTTTAGCTAGTCATAAAAGGAAAACCAAGATACAACCAAGTCCCCTTAAAAGTGTTTCATTTTTTTGTACTCAACTCTGAACCATTCAAAGAAAAGACATTTAATCAAAGATGCAATGTTATCTTGAGTAAAACATTTATTTGTGTGCTTAACTTATGTAGTGAGAACACTACATAAACTCGATGTCAAGCACCCTCACCTTTTTGTATCATTCCTGTTCATGTAAAAATTAGGTCAAAATTATGTTAACTCAAGCCCTGGATGCACAGGTGGAGACAGAACAGAATCTGGTTTACACAAAATAAATGTATATGTGTATTCTGTGATTTCAGAAACTATTTTCTTGGACATAATAAAATCAAGTCTGTCTTTCTATGCCTGATGTTGAGGGCAAGTCTCCTGTCATAACTGCATTAAAAAAAGTGTCGCCTGTACCACCAACAAGGAGTAAGTCTGTCTAACTAATGTATCTGGCCTTGAAAAAGCCTGTTTCCATACACATTGCACAAAACAGCTGAAAGCATCAAAAATTGGCTAACAGGGCAGACTAGTAAGTCAGCAAAAGAATGTTGTTAAACAGGGGACCTTAATGTTGTGTATAGAATACTGAAGACTGCTTTCTTGAAGCCACAAATGCATATGTTTCTGCACTCTGCAACAGAAAAAGGGTAACATGTTTTATTGTGGAATGAAATCATCCCAAAATACAGAGGTTCCGGTAAAGATATTTCAGGGTTCATTTATTTGAAAGTGCTCAGGTAAAAAAAAGTAGATATTTTCCTGAAGAGTACATTCACAAAAATCAAATTACACTAAGTCAGATGTGTCATCTTGCATATCCTGGTATTTTACTGTTTTGAAGAAATGGAGGCAAATTAATCTCGCATTATTTTTTGTGTTTCACTTATGTCATGTTGATCAGTCTTTTCTTTGCCTAGGTATGTAGTTACTGTGTGGAATCAGCATTAAGGTTTTTGTGTGTGTGTGTGTTAGTTTGTTTATTTTGGTTTTGTTGGGTTTTTTGACATGATTTTGAAGCAACTAGGTAATTATTAACCTTATTCAGCATGTCTTGCTGCTTTGTTGTTTTTTTGCTGTAACATGCTGGAATTGAAAATGTTGCATAACAGTTTAATTGAAGTATTTGATTTCACATTGTCACTGTGAATTACTCCAACTGAATGTAGGCATTTTAAGTAATTATGCATTGCTATGTTCTTTATGTTATAGCTTTAATCTGGTTTAATACTCTTGATGACTAAAAGTAGAGTTTTCTGGTAGGCAGAAAGATGAAAAGTTTAATTGAATTTGGTATGACTAAAAAGAGTGACTGGATTACTAAAAAGTTAGCAATGCCTAAAAGATTTTGTAGTTTCTTTGAACTCTTTACTCTTGTAACCATATGAAAGTTTAAGTCACAATGTAATTTTGAAAGAGGGCATGTTCTTGTTAATCATGAATATACTCTGTGACAGCAAGGCCTCATTTGACTAACTGAAATTGCTGCCCTAGATCCCTGATAATTTTATGCATGAGAAAAAGTATGATTACTTGACCAAATTATGTTATAACATGCACATAAGTGACTGCCTAGATCTGACTCCAAATTTTTGAAATACAGAGAAACCAGCCTGCCTTAGCTAACAAGAAGGAAATCAGAGTTAATATAGAATATAGATACAGCCACATCTGCCTCAGCAGAAACATGTAGGCATCTTTCCAAGTGCAAACTGAGATAGTGATCTCCGTGGTGGGTCCACACAACAGTGAAAACACACTAGGTCTTCTCTCTTTTTTATATACTTAGTGAACCCAGATTTTGTGTCAATAATTCTCCTAGGATTTGGAGGAGTATGGGGCAAAGCAATATCTGAAAAACAACAATATATTTTATGATGTAAAAAAAATATCCAAATTAAGTTGTCTGATGCAAATTTCACCAAAGTCACTGGTGATATTTCCCCATGACTTCAGACGGAATTTAGAAGACTTCCCAGGAGAGTGGTTAGCACTGACAAAGAAAGGCAATGCAGATCCTTTATTTATGCCTAAGTCCACAACTTTGTACTGCTAGCCTAATTGAAATATAACCATCTGCTTATCTTCTCCTAAACTGGGATTAAACGCTTGGCTTTTGATATATAAATCATAGTATCCTTACCAGACTCCTCTTTACTTGCAGCTCAAGGGAACATGGACACTCAGGTTGCGAGAAGAGTCTGTCACTATTGGGCAGATGTAAAATATCTCTAAGGCAACTTTGACTTGATGTTAATGCTGACAGCATCTAAAGGCTTATCCACCTCAAAGACATCACAAGAGTAAGAGAATGGTTAACAAGAGAGGAAGTGAATAAATGATAGGAAAAGGAGAGATATACTCCACAAAGCAATAATGAGGTTTACCATTTTCCAAAAGAAGAATTTCAGACAAGGATGATGAATTCAGTAGAGGAGGGATTTGAAAAAGAGGTGGGTAATCCATCTGGTTTTGCTTTCTTTTCCTGATTCCTCTCTTTTTTTCAGTTAAGGCTGCCCCACATCCAACTAAGTCTATACAGAAACAGAGACAGTGCTTTTTTCCACAGTTTCTAATAATCCTGATAGACCATGGACTGCTCAATCTCTGAGGCAAAAGACCATGAGTGTGGGAACAGGAACTTCCCATTTGTTTTGACACTGAAGTGGTCAGAGACCAGCTATATCAGGGGAATGTTCATGAGTCCATGGGTCCTGATCAGAGGCAACCCAGAGAACTGAAGGAGCTAGGAGGTCTTATGGAATTTTCTTCTTCAGCTACCAAATGTTGAGGAGTCTGGGGTATTCCCTGCTGTCTGAAATTCGGCCCATGTTATTCCAATTTACAAGAAGAGTATGAGGGAAGATCCAGAAACATACAGGCCTGTGAGTCTAACCTAAACACCTGGAAAAATTATAGAGGAGAAGAGTAGAGACTGGCTACCATCAAAACAGGCACAGTTAACATGTGTTCACAAAGTCCTGTTTAACCAATCCAGTTTCCTCCAGGATAAGGTCACCTGCCCAGTGAATTGAGAGATGCAGAGGACATAGGTTTTTGGCATTTAGTGCTGCTTTTGCTACTGTGCCTCACAGCACCCTTCTGTAGCTGTTGCCCAGCTGTGGCCATGTGGGTCGGTGGAGCACTGGATGGAGAGACATTGCACAGCATTGCTGAGAAATTTGGCCAACAGGCTGGCGAGTGGCTGCCAGCTGCGGTCCTCAGGGCTCAACCCTTTGTCCACGGGTGGGTAATATTTGGATCCATTATCTGGTTGCAGGAGTCTAATGCTACATAACTGGCTCTAGAGGAGTCAGCACTGTTCCATTCTTTTATGTGCTAGACTCTTTTCAGGAGAGAGGAGTCTGATCTGTGTATGCTGGGTTTTTTCCATCAGAATGATTCCTTTCTCTTTTCTCAATGCCCTTCCCTCCTTTTTTTAAAAAAAATGTTTTCCTAATATAAGAAGGATGCAGATTCAGCAAACTGCAAGGCTAGAATTAGCTTTGATCTTAGACTGTGCAAACAGGCTTTTAACCAAGCAAAGATAGTTTGGTATAGCTTAGATTTCAGTTTGTTATGTATCTCATTAATAATTGTTTGACAATACTGCACTACTGACTCCATGGGAACTAATTTCCTTGTACTAAGTGTCTTGAGTAACTGATCTTCACAGGCTACTTTTACCTGGTGTGAGTGCAATTCCTTCCTGCTGAACATTCAGTATACTTTTGTGACTTTTTTTTTTCCTCTCATCTGTAATCAGAATTGGTGCAGGGTGAACAGTGATGGAGAGCTAAGGTGCTACAATGCGTCCTTAACGACCAACAGATCCATTTTCAAACTTCTGAAAAAAGAAAATACTGCTGCGCATTCCAAAGTTTGGGTATTCTGATATTTATCACACTTGCAACACTTTGTGTGCATCTACTCTTAATAAAAGGTAGTAAAGGTGGAGACAGGTCCTACTCTAAAATCACTCAATTAAGCCAAAGGAGGGAAGACTTATTTTGACATCCTTTGGACATCCTTTTTGATATCCAGAGGAATATTGCCTTTCTACTAAAAAGAACCAAGAAGACAGGGTTATGCAGCTTTGGGGCATGTAGTTGCAAGGTTAACAACAGGTTCAAGGTTTCTATTAAAGCAGTGTTGAGGTAATCCTTTTACTATTATCCACCCTTACATGAATAGCTCCTGTTTCAATTCCCTTTGATGCACTGCCTGACCTTGCTCCAGTCCTTGCATAGTACAAACTCAGTGGCTTCAGGGCCAACAAGTTCTGCTAAGACACCGAGTATTTTGCCATAACAGTAGTATTATGCTGACAGAGCCTGGTCACTCCAGCCCGGAGCTGGCTAACCCCCATCTGAGAGCATAAGCAGGGATAATACATCTCTTCTCGTAACCTTGTGTGTAGAGGTAACCTTATTAGCAATCTTCTTCTTTCCATATGTCTCTCTTAAAATAGAATGCTTTATGCTGCACATAAATTGTATTTAGAAGGTTATTCTATGAACATTTATTTTAGACTCTAATGACTTCAGGGAGGGAAATGTCATTTGCTATCAGTTTAAATAGTGCTTAGCAGAATGGGGCTTTGACCTGCTCTGCTTCTTACAGCTGCCATATACAGATAAATAAACATCTCCTGGTTTAATAAATGTCTGTAAATCAGCATTTTCAAGCACAAATAGAAGTAAAAAAACCCCCATAAATATGCTCTTTCAATGACATTAACTGTACACTCTCCTTTTTCCCCTTTAAACCTCCTTTTGGATTTAGGGAAAGGGCAATGCTTCTGTCACTGCTTCTGCCAAAAGGATTAACTCTTCTTCTGACCACATTACTTTCTTTTTCCTAGCTATAATTCATGGTGTGACAAGAATAACTCATTGAACTCAGTTTTAGAGAGGAAAGGAAAACTTTTTATTTCCTCAATGACATGCCCTCACATCACAAAACGGCATACTAACATTGGTCTCTGACCATGTTAATGATCTCTACATCTCAACAGGGCTAATTAAACAGAAAATAAGGGATGAAAGGCAGTAACTGTAGAAAATTTTATTCTGGCTGGCGTTCCAGCATCTTGGAAAGGTTTTAATAATTGTCTTTGTACAGGTCCAGCTGTTTATCATGCAGCCTGAGGAGAAGTACTTATTTATGAGGACAACTCTTCACCACGGATTGTAATCACATGCAAAAGGGTCTTTTCATCTCATGCTCATAAATACATCTTTGTTAAACTAAACAAGAGCTGCTGACTCAACATCTGCACTTAACGCATGCAACTCACCTTTTGATCTCAGTATCTATTTGGATGGTGTGAGAAGCCAATTCAGCCATTTTATTTTGCCTCAACACTGTCTGCCAGGGTTGTCAGATAAGCAGGGAAGGAGTGAACACTGCCACTTGCAGGGGGGCACCCAGAAGTAGGGGAAAGCCTGGCCTCTGGGGAGACTTCCCCTGGCAACACCTGGCACCAGGCAGTTAAAAGGAGACACTGTGGAAAGGTCTCCACCAATGGGCAACAGAAGAAAGTCTGAACTTGACCAATGTGTCCTGCCAGCAGGCACAGCTTGGGAGGGGCCGGGGGGGGGAGGGTATAAACCCCTACTTTGCAACAAGTTCCTGGGGGTTCTGCCGCCGGCTTGTCCAGCCTTGCCTTCTGGGGGCTTTTCCGAAACCTGCTTTTGAGAGGGGGCTCTGCCGCCGACTTGTCCAACCTCGCCATTTGGGACGGCTTTGCCAACGTTGCCTTTTGGGGGCTTTTCCCCGAGACTCGCTGATTGCCGGGGNCTGCCGCTTCGCCGCCGCGCCGCTGCCTGGGTCGCCTGCATCCAAGCCTGACCCAGCCGCCCTGCCCCCCCCGCTCCGGCCGCTTGCCGCCACCCTCGCCGCGACCCTGTGCAGTGTCCTGCACCACCGCTCCGAGCGCCTGCGCACCGCGTCTCCAGTGCCTTCGTCGTGGGAGCCGCGCCTGTGAAGCCGCACCGGTGAGGCCGCGCCTCTCCGAGAGCTGCGCAGGCTCGCTGACACCCAGCCGCCCTCAGGCAGACCGCCGGCACAGCACCCCTGCCGCCTGCACGCCGACAGCGCTTTGCTGCCTCGCTGGTGGCAACGCCTTCTTTTTCCCTCTGTCTTCCTCTTTCTCTCTCTCCCCCCAGTTCCTTTTCCATTTTTCCTACCTTCTTTTCTGTCTTTCTGCCCTCTCTCGTTTGGGCAACTCCCTTTCCTTTTCGTTTGAGTTACAAATATAAGCAGTCCTCAGATAAAAGGTCTGCCTCGCTTGGCTTAATTCTGTTCCCGACCATCCATTTAAAAAGAACTCCTCAGTGTTCCTCCCCTATTGGAACGCGACAGTTGGCTAAAAGGAGTTTGTGCTTTGAGGGGACATTTCCAGTAATTATTAGGACCTTTTTTTTTTTTTTTTTTCCAAAATAGGAAGACAATTTTTAAACTAAAATGCTTTCCTTTGATATCCTTGTAAGGCACACCACTTAATATATAGTTTCATAGAATTACACTTTCTGTAACTTAATAGAGACTTTGTGTTATATGAGTGTTATATATGGAAGGCAATGAAGGGTGAGAAAACATCCAAAACTGTAGGGAAAGCAATAATTTATTATACCCTGTGGGACTCAACTGCTTGTTATAAATTCGTTTTCCATGACTTAAAAAGATTAGCCAGTGCTGTAATTGTTATTCACACAAACTTCAAACAAATTCCATTCTTTGGCTACCCTTTAATGCTAATCTCTAGGAAAATCAGTTTTTGCTTTTTCATTCTTGTATTTGTAATAAACCTAAGCTTACTGCAGCTAGGGGATTTTGATTATTGGCATGTCTGACAAAGCATATTTTGTACACAGAGATTTAAAGAGATGACCTCCATTTAACTAAATGTTCAGTACTCAGTAGTCTGCTAACAAATCTGACTACTTCAGGTGATTCATATCACACAAAAATTAAGGAAGATACATTGAAAACTTGTTATAATATTATTTTTCTATCTATCATCTGGAAAGTTTTAGAGAAACTCGTCAGGAAGTACCCTGATTTGACCTTGTTTTATGGTCACATCAGCTGTCAAACTCTGTCCTGTGATTCAGGATGCAAAAGTGATACTGGGCTCAATTGGTCAGAGGAGATGATGGAACCTGTGCAAGGCATTCACCTCAGCTCCTATGGAGGTGCTGCAAAGGAGCTTTACAAAACACATTGTGTGTTGGATTTGCCCTCTGGCATCCTTTTCTTCCATCTCTTGCTTGATAGAAGTCCATGTGGTAGAGCTAGTAGATGGCAGTCCACATTCTCCTTGCTGTGCACCTATAAAGCATTTTCTCAAAGGGACAGCAAACAAATGCATAACCTTCACGTTTAGAAAGTCCTCTGTTCTTAAAGGGACGAGATCATCATGCAGGATAAAGGTAGATTAACTCAGTTAAAAGCAGTTTTCCAGAGCTGCTCTTTTCAACTTAATGAATTCATAAAATCATCTCAGTTGTCAGCAAAATAGCAACACATTAACTTTGATTATCTAGAGGAGAATAAACAGGGTCAGTTGTAGTGAGATTTAGGAAGTCATATTTGCAAGTGCAGTAGCATTGGGAAATGGGTATAGGTTTGTTCCTCAGAGGCAAACTATATTTTCACTGCCCTGTAAAATTAGCTATACCTTATGATTAAAGAAAAACTGGTCAAAATTTGTAGCCTGCTTTTTCATGAGTTTATCAAGGGTTTGAAGATAATGTTTTGGCTTTTTAAAGGGTATATTAAAATCCCAAAATTGTTTTCTTCTACAAATGATCAGAAAATAAGCAGTGCTCACATGTGAAGTTTCTCAAATCCTTGCACATGTCTCCCCAAAAAAGAATCTTCTCATAGCTTCTTTTACTTTAAAACAGAATACTCAAGGGACTATCATTTTTGATGAGCTAGAGGTTGGTTTCGTACAATTGATTTTGACCGTCTATTTTTTCAGTATATTTCAGTTCACATGCATCCTTGCTAATTGTAATGAGGCATATCAGTCATGTAAAACTGGTTGAGATGATTCATCTTTGTCTTGATCTTTGTGGTTGCTTGAAAATCCCTGGGTGTTCCATTCCACGCTTTTGTTATTCTAAATTTATGAACTATCAGCTATATGTTCTCAATTTCCAGGTGTTGGAACAGGCAGTCCATTTCAAACTACTGCCATGCAACAGTAAGATGGCTAATTATATATACAAAATAGAGTTTTTTCAGGTGTCAGAGCTGAAGTCATTAACAACTGAGCCAAGCACCTCCGCAAACACTTCTAAGAGTACTCCACAAAGGAATTTTGCAAAGGATATGGATGCAGGATATGGACAGATGGTTAAGGTCACTTGTGCTGTCCTTATTTGTTTCATTGTCTAGACTACATTGGTTTTTTGAATAGTAATCTCTTAAATTATACGCTGAAGATAATCTGCAATGATTACCAGCTATTGGTAATCTGTACCTGTGTAAACTCCAAAATCTAATACTAAAAATGTTGTGAGTGGAGAAGGTATTTCTACAAAACGTGCTGAGGTTTACACATAGAGTAGACACTTTCTATTTATAATTTAGTAATAAGAGAATTTTGTTGCAGAGTAGTCCTTTCTCAAGAACCTACAGTTGTTGTCCATTACAGAGAAGGGAATGATTTAACAAGGAATCTTCTCTGTCTTTCTACACAAAAACAAAAAACAAAAAAAAACCATAAAAGTTGAGATTCAAAGTCATCCTCATCCTTTAGAAACAGAGGATCATGTTGTATGTGTGGTAGTCATCTTTCTCAGGATTTAAACAGCAGTTATTAACAGGATGAAGTCTCATGATATTGCTAGATTAAAGCCTCTCAGGTTAGGTAAAAGACACTCTCAAGTGCCCTTTTTTCCTAGAGAAGACTTGATAGAATTTTACAGTCATTATAAATAGCACAGATCTAGTCTGACTAAGTTCAAAAGTCGCTAAACATTCACAATTTTATGCAAGTCCCTTTGCATCCTAGTCAGCTCTGAGAAGAGGTGCTTGACCAACTGCTTGGTGTATAGTTGTAGGTCTGCAGACCATCATGGTTTCTATATTTTAACTGGGATTCTTGTACCAAGTAGATACACTCAAATGACTTTTTTCCATGTGGAAGAGACTTTTATTATATACAAGGTCAGATTTGAAATGTATAGCCACTCTTCCTTCTGTGCCTCCTCTAGGCTCATGTATCATTGAGTAACCAGCTGGAAATAGCTGTGTAAGCACAGAACTAACTGAACCATTCAGTCAGGATTCAAGGATACAGGCAAGAGCAGGAATGTATCTGATTAGGTCATGAATGATGAGACCCAAAGTTAGTTGCTGTCACATTTCTCGCCTTCATCACTAGATTGCTATTGCCACATTGCTAATATATATTAAAATTGAGTGAAATATTTCTTTCAGCAGTTAATCTAGCCCTTTTGATCTTGTCTTTCCACAGCAAGGCAGTCTTTTGTTCTTGGCTTCATACAGATATGTATCCAATTTATCTAAAAGGAAACATTATTTCCTGTCTTTAGGTATCCTTTTACAATGATCTCACAGAATTCTTTAATGACCACAGTAATGAAGATTTTCTCAGCCTATATGTGCAGGAATGAGAGTACTTTCATCCTGTAAGATGGGAGGTAGCACTGCTACATTGCTCCTTGCAAAATTAGTCATGTTTACATCAAAATTACAAAGTTATATCAAAACTGAAAATTTAAAAAAGCAAAATAGTAATCAGATTTATGTAAATTGAAAGTTAGAAAAACATTTTAAGTGTTGTTCAATCACTCCCATCTATCTTTAGTGGTTTGCAACACTTCTCACCTTACAATAATATTTTTTTCTCAGACCTGATGAAAAAATAAGCTTGACATTTCCAGATAAGCTAGACACCTTTTGCCTCACAAAGATTCTGACCCATTCCAGTTATGGTGGTGAAAATAACTCACAGGTAATGACTTGCTAGATTTCTAACAATGATTTCTGAGATTCAGATACCAGGAAGATAGTTGATATTTAGGTTTTTTAACCTAGGGTTAAAATATGGTTCTACTGCAAAATATGATACTAGGAGGAATATAAACTATACAAAGGGAATTGCAATCTTTACTGGTAGCTTCCCTTGTTTTAAAACTATGTATTTTTTTTTAAATCACTAAAATGCTGTATATGGTGAATTCTTCCTTCTGCAAAATATGTATTTTGATAACAGGGAATCAAAACTATGCAGAATTCAGCCATACAAACCCAAATAATGTAAAAGTGATGTTATCTCTCTTTGGCTTAGATATCTCTTGTCTCATATCTAGCCATATTTGTTATTTTACAGAACTGCAAGGTTCAGAGAATTCTGTAGGGTTTAATAAGATTGGATTTTGTTTTAGCACTCTTTTTTTCAATTTTAATTTTTATGTTATGAAGTGCTTTCTCTTAGGATTTACTCCACAACAGATAGAAATATCATATTTATAATTTAAAGTTTAATGCACTAGTGGCTGTAAAATCTTTAGGGAAGCTGCTGATCAAAGCATTCTTCCTTTTTTCCTCCCTTATTTTAATGTTGCAATTTGAAATGCTGGCATTTGTAAACTGTATTCACTGAAACTTCAGGCCAGTTTCTAGGTTGAGAAGCCCTCAATGTTTCTTCTTCCCTATATTTAGTGGTTTTCAGACTTCTGAGATTCAGTTAACTTCAGTTCTGGAGAATTCACATTAAAAGGAAAATTTTCCCTTGTAAATATATTGTATATAAGCCATATTTTTAAACAACGGTTTCAGCAAGGATAGACACACAAATCTATGACACAGATCTTTATTTTATAAGCAATGATTTTCCAGTGTGTTATTTCTTTTTATTTTTCCTTGTGATATGAAATGACTATAAAGGTTAAATAAATCTGCAACAGACAGTAACCCTTACAGATTGTTCAGTTAATTTACATTTCCCAGCACAATGGTAGATATTTAAGAAAAGGTGGCAAATTAAAATTAGATATTGTTGGGCAATTCTAGTTCTTATGCCTAATATCTGTTCAATTAATCCTGTAGGGTTTTTGTGGACATAAATAAGAAAAAATTCCAGAAACAGGTGAATTTTAACTTGCTTGCTTTATCCAATTGACCACGGGTCAATTTTGTTGTCATATATGGCTATTCAATTTCATAATTCTATTGTGTCTTGCAAATCAAAATAAGAAACAATTATACTAGTAGGAAATAAAGATACATAACTAAAACTGAAGTTTCTTAAAATTTTTCTCCAAAATTTTGGATGGATTGTAAGAAACAATATTTTACAGAAGCTTAAACTCCTCAATTTTCATCAAAATATTAACACTACTTCCTGAAATTCTGGAGCAAAAGCTGAAATTGCAAGTCTAAACAAAAGCAAATGGAACTGAGCTAGCTCCCACCTGTTTCTTCTATTTTCCACTTAAAATAGTAGTATAATTTTTGCTCTAGATACAGAACACTCATATAAGAAAGTAAGGTGAAGAATGGAAAAATCTCCCACGTCTTTTCTACTTTCCTGATTTTCTTCAAATATATTGTGTTTGATAAAAAAATGGGATCAGATTGATGAAGACATAGGAAGGTGTAACAGTAGAGGGCAAATACAGGACCATTACCATCAGATGTGGCAAAAGACAAAAGAGGTCAGCACTTCAATTGGAGTGGAAGCAGGTGAACAGAATAATAAAGCAAGTACACCGTTACCACGACAGGGGTATCAAAGATCAAATGTTATCAAGAAACAAAAAATCTGAAGATATTGCTGTTGCAATAAATAGAAGCAAGAACAGTTATTGCCATCATGATCAGGGTGAAAGAACAAAAGAAACAAGGGGAAAGCAGGGGGAAAGTATCAGTCTTGCTAAAAATGTCAGCAAACAGAAAAATCTTGTCTCTTTTGTCTGTAAGTCCTTCTACTACTGAACCAAAAATTCCATAGGAAGTGTATCTAAATGATGACTCTAAGTGATGAAACACATTCTACAAGAATGTGTGCCATCATGAGAAACCAACTACTGTGACTGCAACAAGCTATCTTTGTGTTATTCAAAATCCTCTGAAATAAAACAGATTTTTTTTTCTTATGGATTGAATAGATTTTGAAGAACAAAAGATCCAACCATAAAAAAGTCGTTCAAGTTCAGTGCAGCAATTAGCCATTCCTATTTTAACATTTGGTTAGACATCCCTCACTTTTACATACAGAGACTTCTGAAAAACTCAAAAACTGGAGGTGTTCAGGGGGAAGAAAAATAATTTTGAATCAATACTGGATTTACGCTAGGCTGTTTTACAAGGTCTGATGCTTGTGTGGTATCCTGGAAGCTCAGGGCAGATGTAGGATAGTCTGTTCTGATGATTAATATTGATTACATTTATGTGAGCTTGAAGACATAAGATCAAAGCTGCAAGGAATGAAAAAGCTATGAATGAACTTTTTTGCACATCCTGTGCCTTAACCCTAGACATGGGGAGCAGTCTGTGGTCCATTTAGACCTTTGGTACAGGCTGAATGGGTCCTTTGACATTGGAGATTACTCAGCTGAGGGTTTGGGATGTGAGCAAAATCCTATAAATTGCAATTCAGATGAGTATTTTGTGGCATCTCTTTTCTCCATAAGGGGATTCTCTAGAAAGGCTAGTATCATGAAGTGCCCATTTATCATTGAAATGATGTATTATTTGAAGTTATCTATATAATAGAATTGCAGTTCTACTGTGTGTTGGAACTCTTTTTTGGGCTTTCTGGTTAAAGTGTATGAAATAAAAACTTTAATATTCAGCCATAAAAATTTTGAAATGTCCTTTCCTCTCCTTGAGTTCATTAAGCATCCAGAGAAACTTTCAAAGCCCATTAGTTTATTTCAGCTTGGGTTTCTCATCTCAAACAGCAAGAAATAAGATTTAATGACTGTAGAGGTCATGACTTCTTTGTCATGTAGTGTCTTGATTTGGTGACCTGCTTCATTATGACCAGAACTGTACTACTTGTTTATTCCCCAAGCACTGAAACTTAAAATATTCTCTTTCTCACTTTCAACCTCATAAACACAGCATTTTTTGTTAATCATTATAAAATGAAGACATAAACTATTTAAGTACTTTGTTGAAGTTCACAGTATCAGACACATTATACTGTGTGATCCAGTTTAGGGTTTAGAACTACAATCAAAAATGTACTCACTTTGCTTACAGTAATTTCTGTTGCAAAAGTGCATCAAGGTAGTATATAATTTAATAGTCAAGTATGTCCATTATGAAAGAAGGAAACTGTAATAAAGTGTCCATTTGTTAAAGTAGTTAGACAAAAAAAATCCATCTAGGAACCTTTTGGTCTATTGAACGGTAACCTTTTTTCAGAATTCAGAGCAGATATATTACATAATTCTCTCTGCTTTATTAGTAAAGTGCACATCAGCAAAACTTTGGTGTTCAAAAGTGCTTGTTACAGTAATAACAAGCAACAGGTAGTTTGCCAGGTTCTGGCTGTTTTAGAGAAAACTGTAGCTGACAATATCCCATGACTTACAGAGGCTTCACTTTAGCCTCACAGGCAGTAGAAGCAAGTAAGTTCAAATCTGTTTTACTAAATACCCAGACTTACATGTACATTAGATTTCTTAATATGTCCTTGCCCCATCTCTGGGTGCATCCTACCTACACTGATCAGCTGTCTTTGATCCTGATAATCAGGGTAAAATCATTGCTCATACTTCATATGTATAGCACTAGTTTGTATTACCATTGCTTCAGTAGGACCACAGAAAAATTTAGGTTGAAAAAGGCCTCTGGAATTCAGCTAACCTGTCTCAAAAGCAAGTTTAATATGACAGTTGCATCAAGCTACTCAGGACTGTGTCATATCAAGTTTTAAAGGTCTCCATGGATTGAGATGCTTTAGTCTCTCTGGACAACCTGTGTTTAACTACTTTCATTGTCCACAGATTTCCTTAAAACCAGCCAGAACATTCCCTTCTGTAAACCATGTGTGATGCCTCTGCTCCTTTAGCTTTGTAGCTCTGAGTAGAGTCTGGCTCCATCTTAACCCAGCTTTGTGCAGAGGAAGCCTGTAATTAGCTCGTTTCTGGGCCAAACAAACCCAGTACTCTTGTCCTTTCCTCAGATACCATCTGTCCCAGACTCCTAATCAATCCTATGACCCTTTGCTTGTCTCACCTCAATTTGTCTGCACTGGGAAGTCTAAAATTGGACTAAAATATCTCAGAGGTAACCTCGTTAATATCAAATAGAGGGAAATAATCACTTCCCCAACCTGTATCAGTGCATGGGATTGCTCTATCCTAGATCCATAATTTCACCATTATCACAAATTTACACAGTTCCTGTTAGACCATTCCTGCAATTTATTGCATGTAAGTTGCTTTTATGTCCTGTGTTATCAGTTCTTCCCCAAAACCTGATATAAACTTGATGAGATAATATTCCTACAAAGGTCATTGAAGATGTTCTCATTTTGAAACCTTGAGCAATAACACTTACAAAAAACCTACCAGCTATGCTAGTAGGTTAGTAGGCTAATCTCTAGACTTAAAAACTCACTTATTTTGCTCACTTTGAACAGTGTATCTCTTTGAAATAACTAACTTATTACTGTATTGAAATCCATGGTAACATTAATGTAAGAAATATTCTTTGTTCTCCATATTTTTTCATCAAACTGTAGCCAATTTGTCTCTAAACCAGGTAGACCAAGCAATATAGATCCAGCTATTGGATCTATTTTTGGTATTGGAAAATCCAGTCCAGCTGTTCCAAATTGCCTTCTTGTCTTTTTGTGTTTGGAGATGGCTTCTGTGAGGATTTATTTCTTGATTTTCTTAGCGTCAGAGGTTAAACTGAAGCTGCCAGATCTGTGTTTTCCAAGATTCTTCTCTACAGTTGCCTTTCTCCAGACATTTGGGATTTCTGCTGATGAAATTACTCTTCAATGTTGATAGAGAATAACCTTTCAGTGACTAGAAGAGCTTTACCAATACCACTGGATGAACCCTGCAGGTGCATATACTTATTAAAAAAGCCGGAAAATGAATGTTCTCCTTACTGTCATCCAAACAGCAAAAAAATTAAAATTATTGATGTCAAAGTTTAGTGCTACAGACAAGGAAGAGTGCATCTTCTAGTAGAGCTTTCCAACTACACAGGGCAAACAAGCTTCTTCACTGACAGTCCTTGCTCTATTTGCATAATTTTGTGTACATTCAAATGAACAGATGTAAAAAAAAAGCCTTCAGTCTCATCCTTTCCTTCATTTAATAGTCTAGTAATAATCTAAGTTTCAACTTCTTGTTATTTTCTAACTTGGAATATTGTTAGGAAGGTATTAATTTCTCCTGTTTTCATCAATGAAGCAAGTCTCATAAGATTGAAACTTGTCCATGCCCGGTTATACAGGCTTATCTAGAAGCAGCAGTTAACACAGCCACGTGTGCTTTGGACCCCAGATTCCACAGTCTGAGCCATAGCTGGCTCTTTGTTTTGTCTAGTGAGAAGAGCTGTTCAGACTTTATACATTTTTATACAAGAGTTTGAGAATATTGTTTCATTTGGCCATGAATAATTCTTGAAGGGGGCAAGTATAACTGTCTGAGTTCATTACAATTGACTAGTCCCCTTATAACCAAAATATTTTTTATTTACGTGAACTGCAGTTGAAAGTCTCAAGAGAAATCAAGTTCATAATAAGGGCTACATTTTATTTTAAAATCAGCTTATTAATACAACAGATTCCAATAGCTTTCCAATAGCTGGAAAATTATATTGTAAAAACAGTGTGACCTCTAAAATGATAAAATGCTTTTAAGAAAAACTTTTTGCTAATATAATCTTCCAAGAACTTCATTAAGATATGGATAAACTTCCAACTGGGTCTTCAGTCTTAGAAAATTGATGGACACGTGATTTTTTAACGTATACAAGGTATTGAAGGATACTCTTTTAAATAAAGTTCAAAAATGATCAGAGTTTTGGAATCTCAAATTGAGCTTTAGGCAGAGACAAATATTATGATAAAGTATTTTGTAAATAGTTTTATATCTCCATAAGTAACTCTGCTGTATTATTTTTTAACTGAACAGATTAAATTAATATATCCTTAAAAACTTCATATATTGTCTACAGTTGAACTAGACATTGTGCCTTTGTCTGGATCATTATTATTAGTGGCTTCTTCAGTATAACTCTCAGGAGAACAATTGAGAACCCCAAAGATTTCACATCATGGACTAACTGTCTGCTACCAGTTTCAAGTTCTCACATTTCACCACGTTCAGTACATGAAAGTGGACATCAATTTGCTTGCAAGCACAGATAAACACTAAGGCTTTTGTAGTTTAGAATGATATTCTACATTTTAGTGTTCTCACTGAAACGACTCCAAACCATGTGCTGCTCACTAATTCACCCCTCCCCCTGAACTCCCCTGGGACAGGCTGGAGAGGAGAATTAGAGGCACTAATTGTAAAGATCATGGGTTGAGATAAGAGCAAGTTACTGGAAAAAGCAGTGAGATTACAAAACAAATGGTAGTAGCAGCAATACCAACGACAGAGGGTACAGGCAAGAGGCAAGCAATTCACATGAAAAATCCATGAAAATACTCAGCTGCTTTCTGCTGCCATGCTGTGCCCACCTGGAGGAGAGTCTTCCCCCCTATGCCCAGAAAATCATGTGGTGTAGAATAACCTCTTGGACATGCCCCCTCCTGGCTATTGCAAAAAAATTCACCCTGTCCTGGCTGGACACAGTATAGTTATTTTCCTAACACATAATGAAAAAACTTGCTGTTTCTGCTGACTCTATCATCAGACTTGGCCGGCCTCCAGCATCATTGAAGAGTTAAAGTTCATGCTAGAAAACATGTACTGTTATCACATTTTGATGTCACTACCTTAAAAGGAACTTCCACACTTTTTTATCAAAACATAAAGCTAAATTTTTCAAGAAACAGCTGCATCTACCTTAATGTTATGTCACAACAGAGCAGTGGTATTAGAATTTAAGATCTCTGAAGTCCACAGTGGTGACAGCTAAACAGTATATTTCATTTCTTTAAAAAGGAGAGACAAAACAAAAAAATTCCAAAACAGGCCTCCCAAAAGTCAATTGGCTAAGTAAGGGTCTAACCTAGAGATGTTCCGTCAGAAACCATTTCAATCAAAAAGACCCCGAAATCAAATACACTCCCATAAATGACTGGGATTTGTGAAACTGCTAGCGTAATTCAGGATATTTGGTCATGTCAAAGTGAGGCAAATATCTTGGAATAAAATCCACTATCTTCATAATTTTGAAAATATTACCCAGACCAATGACCTTATATCTTATGATAAACAGTTATAATAACTCAGAAAATACAGTCTGACCCATTGAAATATTAATTTTCTGCCTTGGAACTTTTTCATTTGGAAAATAATATTTATTCTTTTGAGACTCTATTAAAGTGGAATTAAATTCTGTGTTTTAAAAAAAAATCTGTTATTTATGTCTGTGGAAAGGAAGTGCACATTTCTTTACTTCATCAGTGATGAGGACTTCTCTCATTGCTTTGCCCACAAGACTGCACCAACTCCATTCACTGCATAAATGTACTTCTCTATGAGATTTTCAAATACAGATTGTAAGTAAGGGCATGTTTGTACATAACATAAACAGGTTCCTGCATATTAGCATTGCCAAGGCACAGCCAAGGTATTAAACATCCTATGAAATTAACACAGAAAATTCACAAAGTATATATTGTCTGAGTAAGATCAATAGTTACTGAGTTCTATCTTTCCATATACCTAGAACATATTTAGGAAGAACACCCATATAGACACATGTATTTCAGGAATGCAGAGTGTTTAAAGGAAGCTATCACAACTCATCTCCGCCTTACTTTTCTGCCTTATATTTATTTTATTTCAACAACCTGCTGGCAGCCAACATGACTGTATTTGGCTGCCAAGTGGTTTGCCCCATGACTGAGTTCAATACAATGCAGCCTCAGCGGAGTCTTTGTTCCTCTCTTGATGTGAGGTCCTTTCCCTTACCTACTCTCTCCTGTGTGGTTACAACGATACCTACAAAATCTTCTCCACCATGCAGAGATTTGCAGTCTTTGCAGGTACTTTGCAGGGGCACCCGGAGGGATGTAGCCTCTTTTTCCACTAGATTAAGGTCTGTAGCACAGTGAAAGTGGATCTGATGTCTGATGTTACCCTGTTTGACCTGGGATTAACATCACTCAGACAAAAGCTCCTCAAAGTCAGTTTGAGGCTTTATCACTTGGCCACTACAACAGTTATTACCCTTAAAGTTTCAGATTTCAATTTATAACTGCCTTTCAAATCCTCACAAACTGTCTTTCAACCCAAATGAAATTGAAATGTTGTTATAATCCCCAGACAAATAGGATTGATAAGGCTGTGTCAGCATCTCCTTTTCCCTTAACTGTAAGGTTTCTTCACTAAGAGATGTGTTTTTATTTCACAACAATCAATGCCTTGAACTGGTTGTTGCTTGATATATAAATTAGAGAGAACTCTAAAAAATTATCCTTGTTTTTCTGTATGCCTATTTATTGCTAATAAAATACAAATGTAAGTAATAGTGGAGAACCTAAAGTTCGTTCATTCAGGAATTAAATGCTCTAAAAAGTGAGTAACCTTCAAAGACTTTCATGTAGGAAAATTACTCTGATTTTGTGCACACATATCAAGAGAAAATAAGTTTCTAATCTGAAGTTCCTAGCATAATCATCCACATCAAATACCTATTTATGTTTTTTGGGTGATAGCTCTTCTACTTCCATTATTGAATAGCCAAATAATGTGACTTGCATTGAAAGAGAGGAAAAAGAACTATCTCCTCAAGTTCTGGAAATTGGTTTGGATCTAGAAAAATTAATGTACATGTACTTGAATAAACTAATCAGAATGGGCCATGAGTATCAAGGGAAGGAGAGAATAATATGATTTCACAGATCCATTTATTGTTTTTTTGGTAGGACAGAAGCTATTAAAAATACTGGAGACAAATAAGACATTTTGAGAAGGCAGAATTTACTTATTGGAATTTGGAAGCAAGGTATACAATATTATCAAGAAAACATTGAAAAACAAATGAGCTGTAACTCTCTTGTTTAAAAACGTTCAAGTATATCTTCATTGGTTTTCTTGTATCTTAGAAATTTTGCAGGTGTACAAATATTTTACTTTTAAAGAAAAAAAATTATTTCTTGTCATGTTTGTATATTGTGTGGATGATGAGCTGGTTAGCTAAGACTTTGCATGTATAGAAGCCGAGCAGATTGCAGGTATTTCTGTGATGGAATTAGGGCGAATTTAATCAAGTGAGTGGATGCTAATAATCCTTTGTGGTTTTTGCAGATTCAGCCACAGAAAACATAGATTAAGGGGAGTGCCTACAGCACCTTTCTCTCTTCACACTGTTTGCTTTTCATGGGTGGTACAATTCTCTGCAAAGCCATAGTGAAAGAGAGCATTGTGGGCCTGCTAGAAGGTCTGCTCACTGTCCAGAGCACCGACGTGCTTCTCACAAGCATAGTAGGAAAATAGCAGCTTTATAACAAGAGTACCGAGGAATTTCTTGTCCTCTTTATCTGTTTCTTCACACCCTGATCATGTGTTGTTTTCATGAAAATGTCCATATGGTGATGACAGGCTTAGCTCTATAAAGCAAGATTTACACCTTTTTTACTGCTTGCTGAAAGCTTTCAGAGGGCCTTGAAGGGAAAGAATGGCTTTGAACCTTAGCAGGTCAGTCAAGATTCACAAATTATATTTGCTTTGCTCTTAAATTTACTTCTTGGTAAAATCATGTTTTTGACTTGTATAAGGTTCATGCATATCTTAATGTAGACACGAAAAATCGATTTATAAATTAAACTATCTTATTGAATAGAACAAGTAATTATGAAGAAGTAATTGTTTCCATTTATATTTTATCTCTGTAGAATTTCTATTAAATAGTTCTAATTAGTCACTCATAAATACGTATTTTAAAAATTCAAAACCAACATACAGCAGATGTCAACTGTATTATTTTCTGAGTCAAGTACCAGTGCTAAATATATGTCTTAGCCGGGGCCTAACTGCAACTGACTTGGGTTCATCATAACCCCACTTTGAGATGAAGTTAGTTGTGAGAACAATTATCCATGCAGTATCTTTACTTGAAAATCTGCTAAACTTTTCTCCACATCTTCTGTGGTTACAGAAATGTTAAGCCCCTTCAGAAATCCTCCTTTTATTAATTTTTATTACATGCACTTTTGTCGTTATTGTTCTTGTTAAAAAATGGAACAGAATATGATGAATGTGATAAATACCCACCTAAAGGTCTTGAGAAAGCTGGCAAAAAAGCTTGCCAAACCCTTTTCAATCATTTACCTGCAGTCCTGGTCAACCACGGAGGACTCAGGTGAGTAGAAGCTAGCAAATGTAATGTCCACCTACAAGGACAGGAAGGAAAATCCAGAAAACTACAGGCCTTCCGGTCTGACCTCGGTGCCAGGGAATGCACCGAGCAATGGAGCAGATCGTCTTGAGTGTCATCATGTACAGCATGACCATGGGATCAGGCTCAGCCAACATGGTTTTATGAAAGGCAGGTCCTTCTTGACCAACCTGGCCTCTTTCTGTGACAAGCTAACCTGCTTGTTGGATGAGGGAAAGGCTGTAGATGTGTCTACCTGGCTTCATCAAAGTCTTTGACACTCTTGCACTCTCATTTTCCTGTAGAAACTGGCTGCTGATGGTTTGTATGGGTGCATTGCTGGCTGAGTTAAAGACCTGCTGGATGGCCAGGCCCATAGTGTGGGATGAATGGAAATCCAATGTGTCCGGTCACAAGTGGTATTCCCCAGGGTTCAGGGTTGTGAACAGTCCTGTTTAATGATTTGGATGAGAAGATTGAGTCCCCTCTTATTTGCAGAGTTGGGTAAGAGTGTTGATCTGCTGGAGGGCCAGAAGGCTCTGCAGACATGTCTGGACAGGCTGGATTCATGGACCAAAGCCATCTGGATGAGGTTCAACAAAGTGAAGTGCTGGGTCAGAAGTTTGCATCACAACAACCCAAACAGTGCTAAAGCTTGGGAAAGAGGGACTGTAAAGACACTGATGGAAAAGAAACTGGTGGTGCTTGTCAACAGCTGCTGAACCTGAACCAGTCATCTGCCCAGGTGGCCAGGAAGGCCAATGACATCCCAGCCTGTATCAGCAATAATGTGACCAGCAGGACCAGAGCAGAGATTGTCTCCCTGTAGCGGACACTGCTGAGGCCACACCTCGAGTCCTGTGTTCATTTCTGGTCTCCCCATGACAAGAAAGACATGGAGGTGCTGGAGAATTATCAGAGAAGGGCAACAGAGCTGGAGAAGAGGCTGGAGCACAAGTCCTATGAGGAGTAGCTGAAGGAGTTGGGGTTATTTAGCCTGGAGAAAAGGAGGCTCAGAGGAGACCTTATCATTCTCATCAAACTACCTGAAAGTAGGGTATAGCCAGGTGGCGGGTGGCGTCTTCTTCCAAATAAAAATTTATAGGAGAGTGGAAATGGCCCCAAGTTGTGCCCGGGGAGATTTAGGTTAGATATGAGGAAAATTTTCTTCACTGAAAGGATTTTCAAGCATTGGAATAGATTGCTTGGGAAGTGGTTGAATCACCATACCTGGAAGAGTTCAAAAGGCATGCAGATGTGGCTTCTGGGGACATGATTTAGTGGTGAACACAGTGGTGCTAGCATAATGATGGAACTTGATATCCTTAGAGGTCTTTTCCAGCCTTAATGATTCTGTGTTTCCATGATTCCATAAAACACAAAATAATTTTCCCTTCAGGTTTCCAGAAAGCAAAAAGCAGAGGGCAAGTAAAAACTTAGTAAGCAGTAAAAGGTTATTTGAAACTAGTGAGGGAGACAATAGAACACCAGCTCCTCAGCATTCAATACTAAAACCAACACAAACTGAATGTTTGGATGACATGCAAAGCAGGCAATCATGGTTTAATACATACAAACTTCTTATTGTAGAGTGAGAAGCTATTGCATCTTGGTTGATGCGTAGAAATTGCCCATGTACCTACTTCAAATTTTCAGTAAACACTAAATAATTCAAACTCTTAAAGAGGAACTAGTATTTTTTCGTACTTGTTACTCATGCTGACTTTCAGGGTCCTGCAGACAAGCTCTGGAAAATTCTTTGCATTAAAATCAGAAAGCTGCCCTTTTCCAATAAAAGGCTATCAAGGCAGAGACAACTTGGAAAATTATGGTACATTTTAATGGAATGGGGCAACAATTGCTGTAACATCCAGTTTTGTTCCATGGCATATTGTAGCCAAAACTCAAAAACACTGGAAGATGAACAGGATTGTTTGAGACATGACCTTTCAGTAAATTTTGCGGAGAGTGTGCTAAACTACATCAGAAGGTGATAAGAAAACATCTGAGATGTTCTTTAAATTCCGTAAATATTTTCAGAAGATGGAGACACCATGAAATTGTATTTCACTAAGATATAGTAGGTAAATGACATCACATCCTATAGCTCTCTCATTAATCATGAGAAGCTGTGACGAGATTATTGGGTTTCTGAGTCACACTTTCTGCAGGGTGTTTCCTTATAATTTCAGATGACTGTGCAGAACACAGGTGTGCAGGAGACCTGTGTACTGGGGTGTAAATGATAGATTAGATTCAAGTTTTTATGAAGCTGGCATGGAGGTCTAGATTGACGTAAGTCAGAGAAGAGTTTTCCTCTGTGTTTGATACCCATTTGCAAAGCAGGCTGTGGATAGGCTGCTGAACAGACTGCTGACTTGTCTCCTGACCGCCAGAAATTGCCCTAGTGGGAGATAATTCATAGCTGCAAGACATCTGCAGCATACACTGTGAAGTAACTGTTATTTTTCACACCCTTTATTCATTCTTTTTCTGCCTTTCCTTCATGGACACTCACATTATTGCTTCCTCGTTGTCTATTGCTCCATGTTAACAAAAATTCTCCCTTGGCCAAATAAGTGAAAAAAGCATTTGAAAGCTGCTGTGTTGATTGCAAAAGCAACAAGGGATGCAGATAAAAAAAACTCTCAGACGGGTCTTCATTTTTCATCTTTGTCTGCATTTGGACTTGAGTAAGTGTCATGAGTCCTTCTGGACTGTGTCCTCATTGGATATAATTTTAAAGTAGCAGTGTGGTTTTGAAATCGATTTCCCAATATCAACCCACCATGTGTTGCTTTAGCAGACACAGACTAAACTCCTTCCACAGGAAATTTTTTAGAGAGTTTAGCATCATTGTAATTTTTCTATCTAAACTGGGATATTAAGATATCTCTAAAAAATTAACAGCTAGTACTTTCTCTCTTATGTTTAGCAAAGATGTGCCAAACAGAATAAAGTTGTGGTGGACATAGCAGCCTGTATTCACAATCTAAAGATGATTAACAACAAATAGTTATCATTAAACTCTACAAGCAGTCAAAACATGTATGAGATAAACGTGCATGACAGAAGGCAACAACGATCTCTCATACTGTGTGATTTTAATACCTTTTACTTCAGCTGGGATGGTCCTAGATGGTATCTACTGATGTTATCTATCAAATCTTAGCCCACTTAAAGAGGTTCTGACTTTGACTTAGAGAAAGCAACCCAAGCTGTGATCATACAAAACTTTATTTCCTTTCCAAAGGGCAAATGAATAGGTCAACATAGTGGCTGTTTGGAAGGTAATCTCCTACATAATTTTTCTTGTCATAACAATATTGTTTTTCCTAGAAAGGATGTCTAGGATATATTTTATCAAGTTTAAAAGTGTTTTTATGTACACTGTGGTGACAGCACATACCAGCATTACAATTGCTCCAGGGCTTTTCAGAACTGCTATGGAAAATAATACTGCACTGGATGAATATTTCACTGAAAATCTCCCTTCCAGTAAGGTAGGTCCACTGGCGCAACACAAATACAGATATTCTATAGAAGTAGGCATGAGGTACGTAGGAACATGAGCAGAGGTGAACTTCCACTTGTTATCAGTATCTTGTCAACTGCTTGGAATAATAGTACACCCTGTTACACTGTGATTTCCTTTCTGTTTCCAACCTATAGAACTATAGACTATTATTTTTCTTTTATAACACATAAACTATACAAGGGAGATGAAAATTAATGGAAAAGAACTTACAGGGAATTTTTAAAATGTTACACACAACTGGTTTGTACATCGCAGAAATGGACCAAATTTTATTCACGGAACTATTTCAAAATATACCAATTTCTGCATCTAGGAATTATTTTTTTTTAATTGGGAATAAATCCCAAGAACTAGAGTCAAAGACAAGGTGATTTCTTTGGTTTTGATGGGAACTCCATTGAAATGTATTTCTTTTTTACTTTTTGTCATGATTATGAAAAGAGTTCTTTTAGGGGCAATGTGGAGACAAGAAAAGTACAGGCAGGCTAATAGATTGCTTTTGCAGCAAACTGTTTGATGTACTCCTGGCTTAAAATGAGAAAATATCTTCTAATTCAAATATAGCTACTTACCCAGGTTTATCACTTTATGTGTGGTCTTTTGAGGACTTACATATGTGTTTAAACCACCCAAGGCAGCATTATCAATTTTATAGAGAAAAATCAAATATTAATAGCACGGTTGATGAGGTCCTGATGCTCCCTTAGAAGTCTCACAGTATCCTATGAAGTCTTGCAGGATCCAAATAAGTTACCAACCATAAAGGTTGCCTATTGAGAAGCTATTTAAGTAATTACATAATTTAACAAAAACAAAGCAAAATACTTTTTGCTCACAGATAATGGAAAACACTAAGATCTGCAGGGTGTGCAGGTCTGCTTAGTCCTCAACCCAGATTCTCACAATATGTTTGTTGTAATTAGAATATCTTATTAAAATTAATTCCCCTCCGGATCTCCCACAGAAATTCTCCAAGCATTATCTATAGTCTTGCCAAAGCAAATTCCTAAATTATGTCATTCTCTATTGGGCAATCCCCTACGGATATTATTTGATCAGTATTGAAGAATTCTACAAATGAAAGGGAAATGTGTGAATATTTTAAAGCTCATCAGGTTCAGAAATGGGTCAAATCAGTTTCTCCCTTGTTTCTCAAACACTCCCTTCAGATTCTGACATGCTTTCCCAGTGTTCCTTATCTCCCATGGTACATTGAGTTTTACAGATTTTCATTTTTTTTAATTGCCAGATTTTCAGTATTTATTTTATTATTCTTTCTTGTATGTAGACCTTTCATTTTGACTCATTTCACTTGTTTGTAATGGATATTTTCCTGCTGCTCCATCTGTCATCTCCAGAGGTCATTAATGTAACAGTCTGTTATCATACTTTCCAAGCCAAAATCTTTTAACACAATGTAAATGAACGGTATAAATATAACCTGCACTCACAAGTATCCTGTACTAGTTGGGTAACAGAATGAACCAGCAGCATTCACCTGAGGACCATTCCATGGCCAGAGGGTATTTCCCAACCCTTGTTAAGTAGTCTTCATTCCCTATTCTTCCTAGAAGCTCAGTTCCTCAGAAAAGGAAGGAGACAAAAGAGATTTTAAGCTCCAAAAGAACATTTTCCATCCACCCACCCTTTTTTCTGGGTCTCTAACATACTTTTTAACATACATTTAATTCTCTTCCCCTAAGTTTCATGTTTTTTTCACACCATAATGTCTTTAACTCTAGTACCAATAACTGTCAAGCAGCAACACACTGATTTGTGTCCTTAAAATCAATACATGCCCTATTGCTTTTCAGGCTGTCTGTCTGGTTTCCTTTGCTTGTAATCTTGTCCAGTGGTCCACAAAGAACTCATCTCACCTTGCTACTGCCCACGCCCTCCCTCTCTGTGCTGTGTCAGCTTCAGCAAATGCTTGCAAATTGCCTTAATCCCTTAGAACATCTCTCTTCTTTTTTTTTCCCTAAGGAGATGGAAATTATTTTCGATTGCCCTGCTCAATATCTTTTTTTTCCTATCTGAAATTCAACCTCAAACTCAATCTGACTGCTTTCTATAGTGAATTGTCTTGAAGCATTTTGGTATGTCACCTTCATCAATGTCTTCTTCCAGAAGCTTCTGTTTGTGTTTGTTGAGTGACTTTTCACTGGAAAATTAATTTCTTTGTTGAAGTTTAATTCTGAATCTTGCAGAACTAAGTATTCCAAACTATGTTGCTTCCTTATAAAGATTATCATGAAATCAGCTCAGGTACCAGTGAATTACCAAAATATGGGTATAGATCTAATATCAACACCCAACTTAGATGATCAAGAGGTAGGTTCTTTTATTTTGACGGCCGGGCTGCTGCATGGAATAATTTCCAAAGCCGCAGAGCGAAATCACAAAGCATTACAAGGTATATATCTACAAAGGATTCAATACAAATGCATATTCATAACATTGTCACCTCCCATTCCCCGCTTCGTATGGTAATTAGCTGAATAACTATTACGCGTGCGTGATTAGTTCTTTAAAATGAGGTGGGGTCGCATTTTTGTGTGGGGGAGTCACCAATAGATGAAGAAGTACTCTTCTTCCTCTCTCTGACCTTCTTCGCCCCTGTGGTTTAACACAGTGAATTCGACCTTAGTGACCTTTTAATTACACCCTCTATTCTTTTAAATGAAGTTCTAATTGAAAAGATTTGTACTTGTCTAAACTTCTTCAGATCTCCCTAAGCAAAGGCTCAGCTGAACAAACACAGTTAAAAAAAAACTTATCTAAGGCCCAACTCTAGTTTAATTATTAATTCACTACAGCTGGGCTCACTAGTTTTAACAAAATTAACTCTTTAGCTAAAATTCTATGTTTCACCAGGATTTGTTTCTCTCCTACCTCTTCCCACCCTCTCTGCATGCTCTGGATTGCCAATTCCTTTTCTTTAAGGACTCAGCCTCGAGCTTTAACTTAAGCCAGTGATTGAACACAATCATGGTGGTGAATATTTCTATGTGTCCATGGAGACATTGTGAATGTTTTGGTTAGCTGTTTTGGGCGAGATGTTTGGGGAAGATGTGGTCAATATCCTCCACAGTTATATCTTAACATAGACACACAGCACAAATAGGACCTCCAATGATAGCTGAGGCAGTAAATTCTGATCACACTCAAAACAATATAAAATACATGTAACTTCAGTTGTTCACAAGAGTCTCCACAGTACAAACTGGAGAAGAATCTTTACAACCCAACCTGTAACTGTACTTGCTTAAAAACAGTAGAATAATGAGCATTCTCTTCATGTGTTTTTATTTTGAGACCACAGAAAATCTCTAACTACCCCAGCAAACACTACTTTTCATCTTGGGGTCATATCAGTACAATTTCAGTGGATTAATTTGTTTGGCCTAAAGTTAATTCATTATTTATATAATGTTTTAATACAGAGAATGGAAATTATATTCATGAGACAGAATCCTATCTTGTCTAGACACAGTGAATAATGAAAATATATTGCTACCCAAATGACTCTCATCATCATATGAGGCAATAACTTGATACAGACAATGAGAAGCATGCTCTCAGCCATCAGCCAACTTTTATGTTAGTGCAAAAAGCACACATCAATTGAAGAAAACTCTTTGCCTACTTGCACTTTGAAACCCAGCAATCTGGGCTGGGAAATTTCATATGATTAATTTTGTTCAATAGGTTTCTGGAACTTGAAGTGGAAAGCAGACAATTTATGTTCTCCTAATATGCTTTAACATTTTCAGTTTTGTTCTTTCAAAACAAACAAAAAGGCAAAATAAAACACTGAAAGTCACTGGCTAGTATGATATCTAGGGCTAAGATTTCTATTAGTAGGAGCAAGCTGGCTTCCTATTCTTGTCATCTGGTGCAATATCTTACCGTTTTCTGTAAATTCTCTCCATTGATCTGTTCCCCACTTCTGATTCTGACTGCAGCCATGTTATTTGCCAGCTGCCTGTTCACAAATTTTACATGAACAGTCAGAAAAAATCAAGTCACAGTGGGGAAAGGGAAAGCCAGCATCACCTGAGTACCTCTCACCTCTTCCCTTTTTCAGTGATAAAACTGAAATCATTGACTGCCCTATATGGCCACAATACAGCAGGATACAGATCATAGTGAAGTCCCTTAATGGGTCAGACCATTAGAGTGCACAACTCAGTGCGTTCAGGCATGCATCTCTCATACTAATTGTATCCAATCAAATAACAAGGTCACTATAGACTCTAAATCATTTAGGCTTGTTAAAATGCCACTGCCAAGGCTCTTTGTGCCATTTTCAGTGTGTAGCTGCTTTATGCTGTGATATGCTCTACAAATAAAACAAGAAGGAGGATAAATATAAAATTTCGTTTGCATGTTTGTAAATATATGTAATCTGTTTTCTTAGCAGTTGTGATATTTCACCTGCATCATATGTCTTTTTTCTTAAAGTGAACAGTGCTGGTCTAGGTGTTTGGTTTGGTTTGGGTTTTTTTGCTTTTGTTTTGTTTGGTTTTGTTTATTTGTTTGTTTTCTGTTTGATTTTTTCCTTCTTCTTTCTGTTGTGGTTCCATTCAGAGAGCTGCAGATCTGAGTAGCTGCCAAGGGAGATAGTTACATACATATGGAACACTGTGTTCTCTATAGATGCAGGACTCTGACCTACTGTCTTCTTCTAAACCACTTCAGCTGCTTCTAAGGATCAGAAGGTTTACACTCTCCATGTCCCCAAAGCAGTTCAATATGTTTAAATTTTTTTGTGGTTAGATTAAAATATATGTGATTATAATCACAGCTTAGTTTTTCAGCAGTGAATAAATCCATCTCAGCCTCATCTTGCCTTCTACAGCCACGTGCCTGCCCCTCTGAAATACCCAGTCATGTCAGGTAGCACAAGAGCTGAGCAGTGACCTTGAGCAGAGATAAACTCCATTAGCTTCTCAGCGGTCTTCCTGCTTTTACTGTAGGCAAGGGTTCAAGTGCATTAGCAGAGAATACAGGGAAGCTAACAGTTGAATCGTAAAATACTTCTAGCACTTTTCCCCACTTCTCCTGCTAATTCAAAGAGCTGAAGGAACAGATAGTTACACCTCCATTAGACAACTTAAAGTTGATTAAAATGTTGCATATTCTGGTTATTGCACAGTAGAATACTTTAACAAGTGCTGTCTACATAATCTTTTTGCATAATCACTATTAAACAATAAACAGTCATTAAAATACTCAAAAGGTAAAAATGTGAGTCCAAATTCCATAGATTTGCAAAGGTGGCTTAGATCCCACATTATTTTTATTTAGCCAAAATGATAACGTCACTCTGCTGATAGTAAAAGGTGCAACTCTAAATTTTGGAAATCTGCATTAGTAATAATGCTCTGAAAAACAGAAATTAAAGGGGAAAATAATGACCCTGCTTTTTAAAATGTAGTGTTTATAATTTGGTTTTTTTAGATTACATGTTTGCTCCCCAGTATTTCTGCAAGATCTTTTTAGTATAGAGGTAGAAATAGTAACTGTGATACAATTCTGACTAAGGTCTTCTCTTAGGTAATATGTAAATCAGATTTTGCTGGTACAAGGGAATATACACCTTGTTCTGTGTATATTGAGGAACTATGTATGTGTTCATGTGTTCTTATTAAACATATTTTTGTGGGCATATTTCAGCACATAAAAAAGAAATGTAAATGCCACAGACACAACAACCTTCATAAGACATGAAAGTATCCACCTACCAAGTGTGTAAAGTAAAAAATCTGAGTTTAGAAACAGATATTAGTTTCAAGCCTCTCAGGCATTATTAGCAGGTAATGACTGATGCTCTCAGCCAGAATGAATTTTGGTTTTGTGCACAAGCTGTAAATCAAGCAGTGGTCTTTAATGTGACATGTCAAGCTCTCTCCAAAATTTTGAGAACACGGGGTACTGTCCTGCCCACTCAGTGTTGGTGTGAGGACTATTTGTAGTAAATAAGGCTGGACTGTGTGAAACATAGGTTTAGGGGTGGCAACAAGAAAGTACCAGTATTCCAAAGAACAAAAATTACCTCTGGCCAAACAGTCATTGTAGAAAGAAAATTAATATATTTAAGAGAAAGCAAAGCCATCAATATATTAACTGCTAGGAGGGTACCTGATGGCTCCTCCTGCATGTTAGCCTCTGATTTAGTGAGTGATGAACATATTTTTGCATCCCTGTATCTGTTGTTTTTCCCCTCTACTCCTTACCTCTTTTATCACAGCCCTTTTTCTTTGCTAAATTGCAAGGAAGGTCCTGTGAATTGGTAGAGGCACCAAATTGTGTAACTAGTGCAAATAATGTTCAATGTTGACAAATTGTCTTAGAGTTCTTACATTAATATGCATAATCTGTGATGACTCTTTCTTCCGACAAGTTTTCTGTCATGACCTTCTCACTGCAAGTTTTAGCTGCCTCTGCTGCAGACCCTCAAGCCAGAGGGAGGTGACAGCACTCCCCCCGGAACCCAGCAGTACCAATGCTGGCAGGATGTGCATCTGCAGCTGTCAGGGATAGCTGGAGGCAGACAGCCTCCTTGGGCAGTGTAGTTGTTATGTCTCCTCCTTGCTGACATTTCATGTGAGCCTGCCTTGAAAATGCTGCCATAACAAAGGTGAATTTCAGGATACACAGGCAAAAACACCCTTCCCAAAAACCCAACAAAGTCCCACTGTGACTCTATGTTAGCATACAAGATTTGTTTGACACAGATTGATCACTTGTAATAAATATGACAGTTTTTACTCAGACTTTATCTGAGGTTCTGAGATTACTTAATATATATCAAATAAATTATATTGTTGTTCTTAGGCATAACATACAGCTGGGTATGCTAAGGCACAGGTAAAATAGAATTTTTGGGTTTTTTCAAATTCAGAAATTTTAAGACCAGAAAGGATCATTATACCATCTGTCTGCTTATCCATTACATTTCATCTGATTCCCACTTAATGGAATCCATTACAGTTTTTTGTAACTACGAGTATGCTCACATGGTTACAAATGTTTCAGTTAGCTCATTTGAAAAAGCCATGATACCCCCAGTTAACATACTAATCCTAGTCCATTGCAACATCTTAGGTTTGTCACTTTGCAGTACATTTGCAACAAATTGGTCTGAATTCAGGATTAGTTTCTCTGTTATTTCACTTTCCAACAAAAAGCTCGTAATTTCTCTAAATGTCCTGTTTCACACCTGCAATTATAGGCGTAAGCCCAACCACATTTTCCAGAAAGGAATAACTCCCCACTCAAATATAGAGAATCCCTCACTTTTATTGGTAGATTATTTTACTGGATAATCAGCGTCATTTAAAAATGTGCTGGATTAGTCATTTGAATGTGACTGGCTCTAACTTGCAGCAATTCACTCTTGTACACTTCACAGGTAGTTTTAAAAGCTGTTTGGTTTCAGGCTGTTTGTCCCCCTAAAGCACTTGCACACCATTATCAAGCTGTCTCTTCACTGATATGATGAAGTACATTGATTAAGCTCTGTATGTTACTCACCAAAAAAACTTCTCTTGCTTTAGAGTATGATTATTTGCCTTCTCTGATTTTCCACCTGTTTTTAAAGCTATGGGGAAAAAATCCTCTACATAATATTCATGAACAGTGATGTCATATTTCACACCTAGAGGCTTATGTGCCTCCTTTTATTCTCCTGACTCTTTATTTCCCTGCTTATACATGTAAATATCACCTTAGAATTTAAGTCATAGAAGTTCACACTAAGTTATTTGTCTCCTGTGACCTTTAAATCCTTCCAGATTACTGCTTTCAAAAATATAGGTGACCATTCTGTATAACATAGTGGTATGGTTTTTTCCCCGAGTTATTGTCTCTTCTTGGAGTTTGCTGAAATTGTTTTGTTCTAATAACCTCAGTGTTTCTCTGCTGCTCTGGCTTGCTTTTATTGATCTCTTTCTGGTATTGGGGGTCACAATGTGTCGGTGTAGACTAGAGTGTGTCAAATCAGTGGAGAAAATCCCATCCTTTAATTGACTGGCTAGTTCATACAGTTCAGGATACAGCTGGCCGTGGCAGCTGCCCAGAGCACACTGCTGGTTTCTGCTCAGCTTCCTCCCCACCTAGATTCCCCATGTCCTTCTGCCAGAACTCCTCCCAGCCAAGCAGTCTTCTGGAGGTGTTATCTCTCTCAGGGGCAGGACTTCCATTTGCTCTTGTTGAATTCCAGAAAACTTCCACTAATTTGGCATCAACTTCAAGCTTGACATGAGTACAGTCCCTCTGATCCTTCAGGTGACATAATCACAGTCAGAACACATCCCCGTACAGACCTCTGCAGTAATCCCCTTGACACCGGCATTAACCAAAATCCTCTGAGTCCAACATCCAGCTAGTGTTTCTTCCATCTGGTAGTGCATACATACAGACAATAAAATTCTTCCTTGGATTTGAGAGTACAGTGTGAGAGACAGTCAAAAGCTTTACTAAAACTGAGGGAAATGGTACCAACTGCTTTCCCCTTGTCCACAAATCATCCTATCACATTATCACACAAGCAATTATATTGGTGAGGCACGCTTGACCCTTTGCAGATTCATGCCAGTGATTCTCAAACAGTTCTCCTTATCTGTGTGGCTAAATTTCTGTTTGAACTAACATTAGGCTAATCATAATATCTTACTAAATGGCCTTCTTATTTTGATATCCACATTGAGGAAAAATGGAGCCAGTTACATCCTCAACACATTTTGATACAAAAAACTTGAAAGGAGTGGCTGAAACATGAGAGGGGTTTGTTGTCATTCAGATAGATCAGGATAGGCAGAAAATTTGAATGGTCATGAACCACACAAAATTAAACAAGGAGACATGAAAAGTTCTACATTCTGGGAAGAATAACCTGGACACAAGTAAATGCAAGGAGCTGCCCAGGAGACAGCTCAGCAGGCAAGGACCTGGGTGCTAGTGGACAACAAGATGACCTTGAGAAAGCAATATTCCCTCTCTGTAAAGAAGGCCAACAGCCTCCTGGGCCAGGGAGATCTACTTTTTCCCTATCCAGCACCTGACAAGCTGAGTACCGTTTTGGGCTTCCCAGTGTAAGAAAGACATGAACTTGCTGGAGCAAGCTACACGCAGGGCCACTAAGAAGATTAAGAGACTGGAACACCTTTCTCATAAGCAAAGAGGGCTGTGACTCTTTACCCCACAGAAGAGAAGGCTCAAGGGAATTTTAACAACATGTATAAATGCTAGATAGGAAGGAAACGAGAAACAGATCTAGGCTCTTCCCAGAAGCACTCACTAACAGGACAGCTAAAACATATTCAACTCTGTCTGAGCATGAGAAAATACGTTTTTCACTGTACGAGTGATCAAAGACTGGCACAGATTTTCTAGAGAGGTTGTGGAGTGTTCTTTCTTAAAAGTACTGAAAATTCAGCCTGGACATGGTCCTGCAACACCTACTCTGGCTGATTCTGCTTGAGCAGAGGGACTGGACTGGAAGAATTTAAGAAGCCCCTTTAATTCTAAATCATTCTGTGATTCATCAGTTTTAGCTTAAAGTTCCATCTTTTACCCTAAATAAATTATGTATTATTTAATTTATAAATATTTTCTTATCAAGATTGTCATATAGTGTCCACCAATATCTATTTAATTGATGTTACCTAAAGGTGGGATTTTACTGCTAGTTTATTCAAGTTGAGAAGCTTACTGTCAGAGCTGAAGTGCATGACTATGCAGTTGTATTTATTTAGTTATTTAGAATTGTTTCAGCTCCTCACTGTATCCTATAGATCCATTTTTGAAAGATAAAAAGAAAACTATAAACACTAAGGCTGAATCTCTCAAAGCCAGTGAGTCAAGATATATGCTAGATTAGCAAAGAATCTGTGTGGAAGGGGGTTTTTGGGTATTTTCTGATTACTTTAAAAACCCCTAAACAGGCACATCTCTTTTCAGAGTACCTCCAGGTATGTTTGCTTGACTTATCTTCCTTTCAGCCTCAACCTACTCTCTGTAAACATCAGGGTAACAGTAGACTTTACAATCCTGTCCCTAATTGCTCCAACAGACACTTTGTTTCTAGATCCATTTGATAACCAGAGGTAATACAACATGTGAAACCACATGTGAAATCCAACTGACCGCCTCTTTTCTTTCCATGTGGGAGCAAGGCAGTTCATGTGATTTACATCACTGCTTTCTGTCTTCTGGTTGCTGATCTTACCACACAACCTTACCCTCCTCCTCCATTCCCCATTCCTAGTGCCATCCCCAAGCACCACTCTGCCCTTCTCCCATCTGGAAAGTTCTCCACACACTTAATTGGCTTTCTGGGTCTCTAAATTTCCCATCAGCAGAGCTATCTTTTCTCCTTGTCTTATAACCTTCAACCTTCTCTCTAACAGAACAATCAAATCCTACTTTCAACTTGCCAAGTGCTCAATCAGTCTCTCTTGCCCTTTTCTACCCTCTTCACCCTTGCCCCATAGTCTGCAGAGGCCATTCCTTTTATATATCTAATGAATGTCTGAGAGTTTGTAAAATTTATATAAAAAGTCTAAGGTCTGATTTTCTACCTGCTATAAAAGAGGGATCTGAGAATCTGTTTTGTCTACTTCCAGGATAAAAGACAGTCAAAAAGTTTGGTAAAACTGACCTTAATATTGCACATATATTATTAAATGCAGATGAATATATATTTCCATCTGTATCTTTTTCTGTCTAATTCATGAATTTATGGGCATAGAGATGATCCAGGCTCAGAAAAGCCACAGGAAATACTGATATTTCTGAAAGTGTTCATATTGTCTTCGCTCTTTTACAGTGCAACAACAGTGCAGAAACATTTTGTTTGGTGCACCTTATTTCTGTGGTCTGATGCACTCTTTTGTGCCCTAAACCACATACTCTTTAGAGCAGAAATTATGTTGAACCATGCCTTTGTTTGAAATGGGATCTACAGGCTTGGTAAGTAGCTTGATGGGGCTTTATCCACTATGTACAACTCGTGAGAAAAACAGTATACTACACATCTGAGTGAATGGAGCAGAGGTAATTTAAGAGGCATTTTCACCTTTCAGTTTTGTGGGAAGTTTGATAAAAGTTCCTTTCCTTTTCTCACTTTCCATGTTTATTTCTCTCAAGACACCTCTCTGTCAAGAGAATGAAAAGTTTTGCAGAAAATTGTTGGTTTGTTGACCATAGACTGAGAGCCACTAGCAGGGCAGCTCTATCAGACATCTATACATATATATTTTTGTTTCCAGTTTAATTAATTTTCATACGTTTTCTGATGTAAGCAATACAAAAATTGAATGTTATTTATATATTAGTCCAATGGCTTTTTAAAGATACAACATTTTAATATTTCCTGAAAGTAAAATGAAAGTTATCCCTTTGGTTAGTTACACCATTTGCTGTTCCTCTGACTCCATTTACTTATGGCAGCCAAGGAGCAGGAAGAGTGCCAAATAATAAGGAGTACACACATGAAGTGCTCGGGGAACACATGGCCCTACCAATTTTACTGAAGAAATTCACTCATGAAAGTGATTGTTCCAGAAAAGGGTATTTGTTCCTTGAAGTCCAACTTTTGAGTGGCTGATTCCGGGAAGTGGCATTGTTGCCCAAGGTGAAGAGTCCAGATTTCCTGTACAGTTTACGCAGTGTGCCCCATCATGTAGACGATGACTCGCCTTTGTTTCCCAGAAGAAGTGCAATGCCTTTCCTCCTTCTCTGGAAGCAGGCCACTTTCATCTATCCTAAAACTAATCTCTTGTCCTTTTTGACTAAAGGGGCAAACTTTTCCTTGCAGGAGCCTGGCACTGTCCAATCTTTCCCAAAAAGAAAGCCACCAGCAGTATGGCTGATGATGGTAACAGTTCTCTCTGTCACTAAACAGCTGGACTTAAAGTGAGTTAGAAATTCTTACAAATCCCTCTGCTCCACACAAAGAAATAAACTGAACAGACTCTGGATTAAATAATAAATATATGATTATGACAGCTTGGAAAAATATAAAATTAGTGGTGTTACAAAAACATCTCTTATACTTGTCTTTCAAGTAAAACATAAGCTGAGCTACTTTAACACATTTATTAATAAAAGTATATTTTTAAAATTAAATTTAAAAATGTCAATATTTTTAAAATAGAAAGCAGATTTAAACTTCTAGGATTCTCATTTATAACTCAGAAGATTGCTCCTTTTTTTGCTATACCTCTGAAAATTCTTATCTAAAGAAAGTGCTTTATACATTCTTCATTCATTTCCTTCTCTGCCTATAAAGTCATAATACCGTTTTTGTAAAGTCATAATCCCATTCCTTTAAGTATCCAAATTAGCAGGTCACACAAACAAACAAACAAACTTAAAGAAACTCCAATGTATTATTTTTTATTTTGCTTTGAAAGTTTTCTGAAATACAGGGAATAGCACTGTAATTTTTTTCTCTTTCAGTTCACACTGATTACTGAAAGAACTGGAAATCTCCTGTCATAGAAATGTCTGAACATAATGATACAGTAATTTGTAAAGCAAGATTAATTTCTGCAGTGACAGAGAAAAGAAATTAATAAACAAAACACCTTGAGAATGTATAAGAAAGATGTGTTCTCAGACCCCCTTTACTACAACACAGACTGAAAAAAAAACCCCAACTTGTAATATGACAACCAAAAGAGAAGTAGTGTTTTCTATGCAGGCTGTAGCTGGTCAAACAGATGGAAGACTCCACTGAGTCCTTTACCAGTAATGTGCCAGTCTCTAAATGACAGCAGAAAGTCTGGACTGTCCCTTAATGGGACATCTGTGTCTCTGAATTTATAACCGCCACACTACAAGATCACAGACTGGAATAGCCTGAGACACTGCTTGAACACATACCTGATCATCATTACAGTTTTGTTCTCACATGCCAGAGCTTTAGAGGGAAATGATTAAATGATATTATACACTCATCACTAGCTAACCGCTCATGGCAGAATGGGGTTTTTTGAGTAGCTGGCAGAACTTGATTGTAGTCTAGGTGAAACAGATTTGGTAGAATAATTTCAATTATGTACCTAAAGAAAGGTTCTGGACTGAATACAGACTTATCAAATGCAGTTCACTGAGTCTGAAAGCAGCTGTAAATTCAGTGGTACTAGGAACTGCAAACCATGTAATTTGAAAATGTTCATCATCCAGTATACCCTACAGAATGTAGACAAGGTCATTTTAGTGAAACAAGCAACTCGGAAATGTCCCAAAGTGATGGTTATGCAAAAAAGTGTGAAACAATTGTTGTTACCTATTGCTGTAAAAGCCCCACAAGTTAGTGCAAACACTTGCAATGATGTGCGGCTGAAAGCTGAACAGTTCCCAGTTTCCATAAATTTTTGTCATTGCAAGTGGTGGAAAGGCTGAAATAGATGTGATGAAAAACAAAAATATGCAAAACCTGCCAAGCCCTCTCCATTGCACACAGTCCTTCATGGCTTATTCTGAAACATATGCCATTGTAAAACTGTTAGGAGCCTCTTAGGATCCCTGAGTCCAGCAAATTAACAGCCTGCACCACCCCTCTAATATAGGAATATGCAAATGAGTCCTATAAGAAACAGTAAAGGAGTGAGCAGTGCAGAAGTTCAGAGGGGGTGAAGAAGGAGAAAAAAAATCACCTGCTGAGGTTTCCAAATACAGAGTTTTCTACTAAAATCACCATATTCATCTGGTGGAAAAAAAAAGGGCCCCAGGAAACTGCCACAGATGTCTCCTAAATACTGGCTTTGTTTTAATTCCAGCAGGGAAGCTAATTTACAGTGATGCTTAGGGCACAGGTTAACTAAGATTTTCTGGCTCAGTAAATGGAGGGAAGCTCAAAGAGACTGCATGCCTCCACAGTGCTTTCTTTGAGGCCTGAAGGAGGATTGAAAGTTTTCAAAGCTAACTGTTCAAATGAAATGCTGGGGAACACATATGTATTACATTTAGAAATATAGTCAATCCACTCAGCTCCTCAACTTCAATTATGTTTGAACTGCTGTAAATCACTGTTTTATGGTGACATAGAATTGATTTTTTCATAGATGTGCTTTCAAGTTTGACAGGTATTCTTAAGAAATTCTATGACTGTAGAAGAGAAATCTACGTAAGGAATTTACTTGTTAGAATTTTTTACGTCTCAACAGGCTTTGCAGGTTAAAGGAGTAGAAAAGGAAACAACAAAAAATTATCTTCAAACTTTCCTCTTAAGAGCACAAACTTGAGTTCCCTTTATTTCCCCAGGACTGACAGATGAGTGTAGGATAAAGGCATAATGTCCCCTTCCTTTCCCCCATATATTTTCCTTTGTTATTTCAATCCCTAAACTCTCTCATGTTAATGGTTTGCAGGAACACACACAGATATTAAGAATCTACAGCCAATTAACCAGGCTTACTTTACTTCACTGTATTTATCCGATGTATAAATTTTGGGGGTTTTTTCCCCAAATAAAAAAATAGACAATGCTTGATTTAATATCAATTCCTTATGCTAGTCTTACTTCTTCTCTAAAGATTTTAAATTATTTTTTATGTGATATGTTCAACACAAAATTCAAAGCATAATAAAACTGTTTTGTCCTCATTACATGTAATAAAATTGAAGGCTTATAGATCTTTTGAATCTTTACCACAGCTTTATACTCCTGCTAATTGCTGCTGCAGAAATCTTTGCTTCCAGATATGGCAATCCCAAAGGCAGTTCCTTTGGGAACAGAAATACAGAGAAGTCAGAAGAGGCTGCCTGACTCTGTACTAAAGTCATCTGCAGCCAGTGTTTATGAAAACCAAAAACATGTACCTCCTGCTCATAGCGTATAATCAGAGGTAATTAGAGCTAATTAGCTGTCAGTAATAAAAGAAAAAAGAAATTTCTCTCTTCTTGAGAATACTGTAAATTACCTAAAGAATACCTATCTCTCTACATTTTATTATCAGTATGTTACTTTTAAATTCTTTTTTTTAAAGAAAAGTCAAATCAGAATTGTTAAGTGCTCATAAAAAAAAAAATCTTGGTGCTTAAGTTTCTCATTCTAGCATGTCCTGCTAGTGTAGTCCATATAGTGGCTTGTGAGCTTACTTGAAAGGCAGACTTGCACAGATTCACACTACATAAAAGAGTCTGTTTAAAAGTGAAGGGTTTTCTGCTTTGGGACATTTTTCATGGGCCTTTAGGGAGCTGGTTCAGAAAAAAAATTTGCAAAATCTCTAAGTCAGAAAGCAATCTGAGCATTGCCTGAATGGTTTTGAAATCCCTGTTCTTGGAGATATTGTTTGCTTTGTACGTGTATCTTCAGAGTCAGGAGTCTAAAAGATCTTATCAAGAGACTTCTCAGAGCTGGCATGAAATATTTCAGCAACCAAAGTGTGAAACCTCATGGTGAAGAAAGCTTGGTGGTTCTGCCACAGAGAAGGTCATAGGTACTTGCAACAATTCATTTTTTAGGTTTTTGTGCATCTTCTTGACCTGTAAGTGGCAGATACCTCTATAGCTCACTGGGTATGGCACTAGATGAGACACTGAGTGATCTGATTTAATTTCTGCCTTCTGTCAAGAGAATATTCTCACACCAAACTTAGCTCACTTGGTTAGTGGAGATACATTACAGTGAAGGCTTAAAAAAAAAAAAGAAAGTAAATATTTCAGAATTACTGTAGAGCACAGGTAACCACACATTATTTGTATCCAAAATATAAGCATTTGTAAGTTGTCTTGAGAACATGAGTCAGGAGTTTCAATCTGCCATTTAAGTAGCTTTCCTATTACAAATATCATGTCTGATTTTGATGAATTTTCCGTTGCTTGAAATTTCATATCAGTCTAGGAAGGCAGAAATTTAAAAGTCTTCAAGAAAACAGATATGGGGAATGATAGAATTGCAGTTCATGAAATTAAGATAACGGACAAAGATACAGAGAAGTTAATTTTACTGTCTCGTTTAAGTGCAGTGGTAAGTCCAGAAAGAGAAATTTCTAAATTCTGATACTAAGATCAAATTAATAGAAAGTACTAAAATGCAGAATGTTTTTGATTCAGACGATAGCGTTGCAGAAGTTCTTTCTTTAATTCTTTGTATGATGTGCATATTGAGGTCAAAACTGCTGTAGTGTGGACCCTTCAATCCACTAGAAGCTTTCAGAAGTCGTCATTATAGATATCAAGGCACCAGAGCTGAGATTCCCCTGCAGGCCATGATGAGGACCATGGTGAAGCAGCTGTGCCACTGAAGCCCACAGAGATCCATGAGGGATGCAGAGACCCACCTGCAGCCCATGAAGGAGGTGCTTACGCCAGAGTAGGTGGGTGCTGGAAGAAGCTGCAGTCCAGGTGGGAGACCTGGCTGGAAAGAGAGGGGCCCCTTTCTTCCAGGCTGGAGCAGTGTGTCCTTGCACTGTACCCTGTGGACGAGTGACCCACACAGCAGCAGTTGAGAGGATTGTGTTCATGTGGGAGGGACTCATGCTGCAATAGTTTCGGCAGGAATGCTGCTCATGGAATTTTGGAACCACATTGGAGAAGTTTGCAGAGAATTGTCTCATGTGGGATGGGACCCCATGGCTTCACAGGAGAAAGGACTTCTCTCCCTGAGCAGTAGAAGAAGAACTAAGGCAAAGAACTGACCAACCCCCACGCCCTATTCCCTTGTACTGTTGGTGGAAATGAGGGAGGGGCTGGGGGGAAGAGGGTGTTTTGAAAGGCTTATTTTACTTCTCCTTATCCTCCTCTAATTCTGTTTAGCAATAAATTCACTTTGTACCTTTAAGTTGTGCCTGTTTTGCCCTTGGAGTGTTTTCTCTCAGTCCTTTATCTCAACTTATGGAGCCTTGTTTAATTTTTTTTCCTTCTTTCCTCTGCCCAGCTCCAGCAGAAGGATGAGAGAGTGGCTGTTGTGGGTGCCTGGCATTCTGCCAGTGTCAAACCACAACATATGTATAGTGACTAAGATGCATTTTTGCTGTATCCTCATCATCATCATCATCATCATCATCATGGTATTAAAAAAAACTAAATATACTTGATGATGGCTGAGTTTTGCTAACTGCTCTTTCATGACATGAAAGACTGTGGAGAAACTCAGTGCATCATTTCACTTGTAGTATTGCACACTAAGTCATTGTGGTAAATCTACTTACTAGTGTGAGGTAGCTAAAATGAATCTCTATAGCCAAAAGGGATGGTATTCGGCCTCATCTCTCCAAGTAGGCCAATTTTTTCAAATCAGTTCATCTTATCTGATTAAAATATATTAAAATTTCAAGTTTCAATCCAATATGGCACTTAGGTACAGAAATGGTAAAAAAAACCATTTGATGTAAAAAATAATTGGATTAGAATGCTAGTTAACCACAAAGCCACCAGATATTTTGTCTAAAAGAAAATGGAGATTTTCATATTAGTCAGACTTGAGACAGAATTTTGGAGCAGCAGCAATTTTTTTTTCCTGACCAGAAAATATACAAAATACATATTGTTGCCTTTTTCAACCTAGAAATGAAACTCGAGGTAGTTTTTAATATAGGAGGTAATATAAAAGTGGATCTTTATTTGGAGGCCTCCAGGGGCAGTTATGGAAGAGTGTCCACTCCCCACAGGGGTGCATACAGTTTTATAGGTTTTAGGAAATTAGCATAATTGATAAAAAGCACCATTTAGGAGGACAAGTGGTGACGCAATTTTCACCCAGGTCAAGCCTTTTCTCTGGAGTCCCTCCCTCGGCACTAGATGTACTTTATTCATGATGATGGGTCTCAAAGACCTTGTTCTCAACCTTGGTTCCCAGGAAGAACTAAGATAGGATAAGAGCCTTGTAACCTTCCAGGGCTTGGAGCTCTGGAATTTGTTTTGGCTTCTCGGCTTGGAAAGGACATGGAAAACTACTGGGAAAACTAGCCACTGATATAATAGGCTACAAATATATGTGCAAAGAATAGAGAGAATATAGAAGGAAAAAAGAGGCAAAACCCAAAACGGCATCAATATACACATATAAATACATATGTGTGTACACACACACATGTTACTGCTCTTTTGTTGCAAGGACCATATAATGTAAAGAAGGTTTCTTTGTGACAGAACTGACAAAAGATATACTTTAAATTTTACCCCATAAAAATCATAAATGTTTTGGGCTTCTGGAGGGCAATGAAAGTAGATTAAAATGTTGCTTTTCTGTACACGCCTTTACTGAGATTGGGAAGATCTGGGCCTGGAAGTGTTGTCAGTTCTCAGAGATACAATGGAGGATTTTAAATGTCATTTGTAAAGAGGAACAGATAAACTACTTCACAACATGATCCTAGAAACTGCTCAAGAGGGTTAGATAATTGCCAGGGAGATCCCATTGATTGCACAATGATTACATCAGTCATCAGATACCTAGAGGTGTGGCAGTCTGAACAGCAGGGAGATACAGTTTGAATGATAAACAGAAAGGAAATGTTAGCACTCAAATGAACAGATGTTGGTTTAAATTTTTCTTTGCTTTTCACCTAGAATCACAATTTATTTTCTAGTAAAAATAAGAAATACATTCAGGTATTCCTCATGTCTAGAAAGAGGGGAAAATGAATTCTGGCAGAGAAAAATAAATGGTTTTGTTCAATTTAGATTGAAATGCTGTGGATGTCCTAAAGCCATACAAATAAATGCAAACACTGCCTGGAGTTGCATAATTTTGTTACCACAAGTAGAGCTCTCCCAATAAAAGTAATAGGTGATTTCAGAGACTTGAGGTTAGAATATAATGTGACATTGGTAACTTGTAAAACGTGATAGCTGCTCTGAATGCTGCCAGCTCCCTGAGACCCTCCACGGACAACTGCTGTTTATCCAGCCAAGCCAGCCACACTGTCACTCCTCTCTTTTTCTCTGTTCATGTCTAAAATGTTTGCCAAATCATTGTCCAGCATTTCTCTGCCATTGTAAAGAAGCTAAAACTTGCTGACAGATTCTCTTAGGCAACACATAAAAATCAGATGTGCAAGTAGTGAAAGTTAGCATAAAGGCTTATTGTAAGCATATGCTGCTTTTCTTAGTCCCCAAATCTCTATGCCTAATGCAAAATGCCTGGTATAACCATTAGCATATACCATGTGCAACACTGAGGTATAATAAAGTTTAAAGAAATCCACCACTAAGCATGTTCTTACAGAAGCTTCTAATAACTGAGAAGGTAATAAAACATTACTACAGGATTAGGTTGTTCACAACTACTTTAATCTTTACAAAGGAGATAGAGAGAAAAAATAAATACCTGTACTTGCTGCATACATTATTTCATAAGGAGATGGTCACAGAGATAAAGAAAAGGGTACAGGATGTTTATTTGTGAGACATCTTACTGAGTTTTGACAATTTAGTAGAGGTGAAGCAGTATGTACAGAGGTCATGTTCAAATGGAAGGTTTTATACTTGGTTTCAAAAAATATTTGATTTCCAAAAACCACTACTCAAAAGCACAAGACAATAGGTCTTTGGATTAGTATACACAGAAGAGGCTTCTGTTAAAATTCTTTCCCTGTTAATTACCTGGGCAACTTCTTGTAAACTACACACAGAAATGGGCTCATTATAAGCACAAGTCTTGACTGCTTTAATAATTTTTTTCTGATTCCAACCTTAACCTTTACCCCATGGAGAAAAGGTGGATCACCTCATAGACACGTGCATATTGTAAAATTTTGATTTGACTCTTTCTGTCTTTAATTTTTACAACAAATCTCAGTTCTCAGTTCTTTCACTGGGGCCAAAAATCTAATTCTGTAGAGTAGACATTATTTCTTTAGTAGTACCTTCAAGGATTCTTCTGATTTTAAAAACTTGTGCAGTAGGTCTGGGAAACATGTTAGAAGTACAGACACTATATAACATTTCTTATGTCATCTTTTTGCCTTTAGAAGTCTTATGAAGGAATGTTAATTCCAGTTACAGAATTTAAAGAGGTCTTGTATTAAAAAGACGACAACAATATGCTGAAGTGGCATGGCAGTTACTGCTGAAATTAAAATGTAGCTGGTTGTTCTCATTCTAACTGAATTGGTCCACAGTGACTGGCTCTGTATTTTGATCTATTACACTAGACCTGGCTTAAAATAATTTTTTTTATTTTTCTACTCTCTTGAATCTTACATGTAAATAGTTGGTAATTTATTGAAAAATGTGCTTTCAAAGCGAGTGGTATAGTGATTTTGCTGCAAATATTTTTATAAATGAAGTTTTCTCTAAACATCCTTTTTTGTTGTTCTAATGCACAGTTTTGCATGACTTGAAACATAGGTAGTTACATGAGTTTTCTGGTAAGCAAAATCTTCACAGAGAATTGCACTTAGCTGTTGGGGAAGATGAAATAGGAAAGCCTTATAAATATGATTACCTGGCAAAAGATGCTGAGAATATGGAAACTATAAGCGAGATTGAAAGGAAAACAAACTTTGAGTTACCAAACCCCAGTTACTGAACAACTGGAAAACAATGGTATGGCCGACTGAAGGTAATCCCCCCTTTGATTAACCAATACCCTCTGCTTGCAGACAGGTCCAAGGGTCAGAGCAGACCCTGCCAACTTGGCAGAGGGTCCAAAAAGTAGATTACAGAGTTTAAAATATAACACCGTATGGTAATGCAATGATTCTTATAGGCTGTATGTAAATGTTACAGGATTTGTAGCTTATACCAGATTGGTTAATGAAAATTAGAATATTCAGCACAGAAGATGATTTATTGGAATGTAAACGGGAACCGCGGCACTTTTTCCACTCCTTTCTACCCTTTTTCCAGCTTTCTACCTTTGTACATCTTTTCTTTACTCTCTCTCTCCTGCTTGCTTTCTTACTTCTCTGACCTGCATCAAGCTGCGTCTGGCAGCTCCTAGCAGGTCCCCTACACCCACACACTTTCACAATAAACATCATGCTCTATGACCTGACTTCAGAGATCTCTCGTCTCCATCTGTCCCGACCATCCAAAACCGAACAACACACCCGCACTTAGCTCCTGAAGGAAAGCTACACTCAAAACTTTCTTGATTAGATGGCTTTATAATAGAAGGAAGAAAAAAGAATGTTACTCCAGGCTCCGCTCAATGTGCTTCCTTGCCTTGCCTTGCCTTGCCTTGCCTTCCCGTGCCTTGCCTTGCGTTGCCTTGCCTTCCTGCGCCTTGCCTTGCCGCGCCTTGCCGCGCCTTGCCGCGCCTTGCCGCGCCTTGCCTTGCCGCGCCTTGCCGCGCCTTGCCGCGCCTTGCC
>VZTJ01003531.1:0-17583 GCA_013397795.1 Orthonyx spaldingii
GGTGACTCAGCAGAACAAGAATCGACTCAGCAGAACAAGAATGTGCATGTTAACTTTTATGTGGCAGATGCTAATATGTAGCATGAATTAATCCATTAAACAATTATACATTTGCTTCTGTAAAACACCATAGTCAAGCGTGTGTATGTGAGAGAGTATATGAGCATGTGCCTCCACCAGCTAGATACTGATACTAAGCAGCCTGGCAGCTGTAAAAATCAATTTGCATGCAATCATCACCTTTTACCTTCTAATTTCATGAAAATTCTGAGACTGTGGATTCATATTGATTTCTTTATACTATTTTAGGCTTTATTCTTATGAATTGATTTCAGCAGTCATTTAGAACTAGATATCAGTAAAACTGAGTAAAATCTACACAACCAGATCTTCTTTAACACAAATTAACCCTAATATTTCTCATTGATTAAGTATGACAGATATGCAGTTTTACTATTTGTCATCATGCAAGGGAGAAATGTATTAGTGCCTTTATGAATTGCAAGAAATGAGAAAATACCATAAATTCTTGGACTACCAGATGATTAATACATTAAGTTTTGCACAGAATCAAGTGAAATTATGAAAATTTAATTTAGTGTAACTCTGATAGTGGTGTTACAGTTGAAGAATGCACACTGCAGCATGCTGTGGTAAATATGGCCAGCACAATGACCAGCCATGAACAAATATTCCCTGTATCAAGGACATCTCCTGAATCTGTACTCTGTTGTTTACATGGGACACTAAAAGTGAAGAAATGGCAGGCATTCAGAATGAACCAGAAGAGGAACTTAAGAAAATGTGAGCAATACTCGTTCTGATAAAAAGTACTGCAACACAGTGGCAGTGTTTACCCAAGTTCATCAATATGATCCTTCTGCATTTTCAAAGGGATTTAGAATTCAGTGTCAGAATCTGAAGCCTAATGATTTCAGCTCTGATCTAAAATGAAAATTGGGAGGTTGGATTTTTTTAATGCCTATAAGGAGACCAAAGTTTCTTCTTAGTAGATGCTTGAGTGTTTCTTAAAATGAGGAGACCAAAGGTTCTTCTTATTAGATGCTTGAGTGTTCTTAAAATGAGGTGTTTTTAGGGTGTTTCAAGCCAAAAGTAAACAACACTGCTTTATGTCTGTAGGACAATATGAACACCTAGGGAGAGTCTAACTGCATTTCTTTATGTAAAACAACAACAACAACAAAATTAATCCCTTTAGTTGGTGTGTCATTTTGGTGGCAAAAAGGATGGAATTAATCTGGTCTTAGATAGATAGCTGTAGTGTTGAAACTACACTCCAGGCAGTCATACTGAACTCTTTCTCTAGTCTCTGAAGGACAAATTCTTCATGGAGAAATCTAAGCATGAATTGCTCCAGACAGTCCTACCTCTCTCCATGGATTATAAAGTGGACATCAGGTGGCTAGTTCAGATGGAGACACCTGAAGTCCAGCGAGGTGGATCATTCCTGTTAGATCTGAAAGTACCTTATTTAGTATCACTGAAACCCCTGAAAGTCTCTAATGCCACATCCAGGAATTCTTTAGTTCTGTTAGTGTTAGGTATTCCTAATCCTGGACCGAATTCATGTAAGGAATGCAGTTCAACAGAGAAACAGTCAAATTAGGTAACTGCATGTGCACCCTTATAGATAGCAGATGTCTTAGTCAGTAGCAGAGTCCAGAAAATGATTCAGTCATGCCCTAGAAAGAAGAGGTATAAAGGCTGCCCTCACATAGGTATTGAGCAACTTCTTAAGTACTGGGGAGTACCCATCTGACATCCAGCTGCTACTGCTGAAAGGCAAAACCTCCCTGATGTCCTGTATCTTACCTGCCAACCCTGTGCTGACATCTTGGATATCCTAAGGCATTACAGGAGGCATTAACGACTACTCTTTAAGTAAATGAATCCCACACTCAGGTGTTTAGAGTGAACTGAACTATGTGGTGTACAGGATGAGAAAAGAACTGTAAGAATGATGTCAGACATTCAACTTTCACTTGATCTTTTGAGGTATTCAGTTTAAATACTGTCACAAAAGTGGGACATTGTCCACTGTATAGGTCTCATTCATTCCTTCTTGTTTGTACATAATTCTTCCCAGGAATAACATTTATAATATTTCAATAAGGATGAACGAAACAGTTAGTAACTGGCTGACGACATCTGAGTAAATATAGTAGGAAGCTGCTACTCCTCTTCTACTTAAGACTGGTACCTATATTTAGCAGAGATGTCACTAAACATCTGAACAGCTTCCTAAGAGATGCAGGGTTCCACTGTCATTTCTGACACTTTTATGTACAGGCTGAAGTGACCTTTTGTCTTAAAATTGTGTCTAGTTCAACAAGACATGAAGGGTTTGATGCAGGAATCATTAAGTGACATTCAGTGTATCATGAAGGAGGCCAGACTAGATAATCATAATGACCTTAATAGTCTCCAAAGTCTATGAGCTCATGGGTAAGAAACAGGTTAAGATACACAGATGGCTGCGAGTGGAAGTTGCTCTCTGACCTGCAGCTCTGTGTGAGGGTTGTGGTATCAGGGTTATGGCAAAATTAATCATAGTACAAGACTAAAAGAGTTGTGTGGTACAAGACACCGTGTGTTAATTAAACCACTAGAAAAGCCATAAATTACCTGCTTCCCTGTAGAACAGAAATTATTTCTTTGGGGTTTTTTTGTTTATTTGTTTGTTTGTGCCAGGTCTGTTAGTAAATATATTGCAGCAGATTGAAGAATTACTTCCCTCTTTCTTAGTCCCTGTTTCATTACTGGGAGCACTGGAATCCAATACCATCTGCCCAGAGGCAACACTTTACTCAGCTACTGAGTGAAATGTCACCTCACATCAGCTTACACATCAACCTCAGCTGAAACAAAACTCCCTCACTGATAACATGGTCCTACATTTCCCCAAGTGTTCATGTTTTATCTTTCCTGAGAATGTTATTAGTGATGCAAAAAGCATTATATTCAAAAGAGTCATTCTATGAAATGACATCAAAATGCCAAAGTAGTTTCCACATAACCCAGTCCTCCTCCTCATGGTTATTCCTGTTAATCTTGTTGCATTCTGTAAGAGCCTTGCAATGAATCAAGAGCTCGAAGTGCCAGGTACTGTACAAACATGGAATGTAAAGGTGTCTCCAAGGCACTCAGAAACAGCAACAACAGCCAACAGAGGATGCGAACCAGTATTGATAAATAGGAATAAGAATTGGTTGTGTCTGTGGTCAGGTGGTATGAGCACACCAGTGGTCCATATGAAGTCATTCTGGGTCCAATGGGAAAGAAGAGGTTATGAAGGCATAAGAGAGGGATGCTGGGAGCACACTACTTTAATGCACCACAACTGTCCCAAATGCAAAGGAGAGCAGGTACAAATGTATGAAAACACACACTGGAAAGATATCCAGTTTAGGAAAGAATGCTTGCAACAGGTGAGTGTCTTGTAGTAACTGAGATGGGTGTCAGAACTGACCATTCAACACAAGGGTGAAAGCAGTCCATTAAAGAAGTCAGAAAAGATAAGTAGGATTGCTGTAGTATCAGAAAGGCACCTGTCAAGGATTTTAAAAAGAGAATTATATAGCCAGTAATAGGAATATCACCTCCTTTTTAACTCCGGGGTGACTGGGTGCTGACAGGGCAAGACAGTATTTAGCAGAGTACAGAAAAAGGACGGTTGATTGTGGAGAAAAGATGGGAATTACCCAAAGGAGTTTCAGTTACCTGGAAGCCTTCAAACAACCAACAAAATATTGCCATATCAAAAAAATTATGTTATTTTCTATTGATCTATTCATAAATCCTGGCATTTCTGTTTCTTCTATTTATAGTTATGCTGGCAGCACAAAACAGGCACATAATTTATCTTGCACAGCCTTGTATCACAGGCACAGTCTGAACCCTCACCTGTTACTCTAACTGGTAAATTTTTTGAGAGGGCAAAATTCTGGCTGCTTGTTCAAGATCCCTCTCCTGACCAGAAGTACTCTGTCCCTTCTCAGAGAGGTGAATCACAGCAAATGGTATGTTTGTGAACAAAAGTACTGAGTTAATTCTTGCCATGAATGAGAGGGTTTCCAAAGACAAGGTTTGTCTCTGCCTCCCAAGGCTGGCCCAGAGCAGCTGAAAATTTGACTTGTTCTCTTTTGTGATTTCATACAATTCTCTTGGGATCAAGTCTTTTGCATTCAACATAGTTTCTTAGTGTCTCCTCTATTGCTTCCTGGTTTGCTCCTCACTTTATCTTAGATTCAGTTTACCAATGGATTTTGAGATTTGAAGTTTATTTTGTCACAGCAAAATGTCTTCTTCCTTCTGGGCTGCCTTCCAAACATCTCTTGTTGAAATTGGCTCCTAAATTTTAATTAAATGAACCTCTTTTTTGCCCATAAATTAGAATGTTCTGAATTCTTTTTTTTCTGTCCATTTCAAGACATCAAGCCAAACAAGAAACACTGAAAACTATACAGACATATCCTTTTCTCTTTTGTCTTTCTTCTCTGCTTGAGTTCCTCTTTCAAGAGAAAGAGCTACAGCCAGCAGTGTTCTTGCCACAGTCCTTTGACATCCCATTGGAAGTACTCTCTCCAGAATGAGTGACCTCATGGCAGGGCAGTGACATCAATGAGAGCACATCACCACATTAACTGAGTGGCAACCTGGACTTTGCTATCCTGCTCCTGAACTTCTGGACAAAGACAGGAGTGGGTGTGCAATGTCATACGCTTTTGGCAGCTGAGTTGAAGTTGTGTTAATCATTTGATCTTATTCATAGGAGATTAGCCTTTAGGATAAATAATTTTCCTGATTTTTAAAATACTTGTGAGAGCCTAGATTTGAAAGAAAAGTTATGAATAGCAACAACACCACCTCTCATCCTTTTTCCATCCCTGTTTTTTGGGTATCTTTAGCTGTGTGAAAGAGATTCTGCAAGGGGTGTACAAACAGCTAAAAGGTCAAAGCACATTCACACACAGGATAAGTGGGGTTAAACCCAGTACAGCATTCAGCCCCCATACAGCACCCAGCCCCTTTGCTGCTGCACAGACACCACCTCAGAGGAGAAGAGTTGTTCTCTGAAGCCTGATGTCACATTCTTAGTGAAGTTAAGCCTTCCTATTTCCCCTTCATTTTTTCTTCTTCTGTTATACCTTCCCACCAAATTGGTTTTTTTTGTCATGAACTGGTAGTGATCCCATCCCACCTGCTCTACTTCTGCTTGTGTCACCTTTGAGTCCTTTCTGGCCTCTGTTCTGTATCTGTCCCATGGCTCCTCCTGATGCTTGTGCAACACCCACAGCAGCCTGAGCTCTGGCTACATGGCCAGGAGCTGGGCTCCGGGGCCTTGGATGCAGGGGGTTGACCCCGGGCTGGTGTGAGGGGCTGCCAGCCAAGTTTGTAGACAGAGGTTTCTATCTCCAATTTGTGGGAGTAAACCTCCATCTGCAGTGTGTGGCTGAGTCAGACCCTGAATCTTCCATATGGAAGAGCAATACTCTGTATTAATTTCAGCAAATAACAGTTTACATCCTGACATAAGGATGACAATGGAATCTGTTAAGGAAATAAGTTTCAAATGTCCTCCATCCAAGTTTGCATCACAGTCAAAACATTATTCCTTCTCCTTGCTCCTTTTCGTCTCTGTTTCTAAAGTTTTGTATTTAACACAGAATGTCAGATTCCCTGCTAGCACTGTAAACTTCAGTGATGTTGCAATGGAAGCCAGTCTGGCCCCGTTTGTAGAGTGTCAACATGGCTTAGCAGTCAGTGCCAAATGAGAAAATATTAATGCTTTTGGGGATGAGCCACAACACAGACCAGGGAAGAACCTGAAGAGTAGGAGAAGAATGGTTACATTGAACAGCTGGTACCCCACCAGCTGTTTGGTTGACTGCGTTGGGCCCCACCAGATTTACCTGTATGCTTCAGTGACAGGTATGGCTGAGACAAGATTGTCTCTAGGCCTTGATCTCTAAGCCATGAAGGCTGGTGTACCACCAGAGACACTGCCAGAATTGTATCTTCTACCTATCCCACAAAAGCAGGCCTAGATTGGATAGGGTTTAAAACCTTTGGGAAACTTTGATGTGTTTGATCCTATTAAACCTTTCAGAGTGACAATGATGAAGGTACTAACTGAGGTCAAGACAGTGTGGCACAATGTGATTTTAATTTTTGAGAAGCTTGAGAAAACAGAACATAATAAATTACATATGTAATTCGTATCTACTGAATGAGGCCAACTCCCTGCAGCATCACAATGCCTTGTACAGAACATGAGTAAAATAAAGCTACATACTTTTAAGTTTGGGAATTTCCATGCTTTCCAGCTACCTGCTTTTTCCATACCTTCATAATATCCCTCCTGGGGTTGTGCAGCAATGGGGAGCCCGCTGTCTGCCCTGCCATTCATGCTGGCTCCTGCCCAGCACAAATGCTAGTATGACAGAGGCAGAGTCTTCAGATTCTTTTATCATGCAACTTGTCTCCCCACCCAGCTGTAGCTGCTCAAGACCTGAGGGGGAGGAAGCCCTTTGTCCCCTCTTGGAGAAGCAATTGTGCCAGGATGTGCCAATGGGAGCTCTGTGGCCATTTGAAGCTGTCCAACAAGATTCATTGAGGTCCATGAGCAGGGATGAGTCACATCTAACCACCTAACCTCAGCATCAGACCTTGCAATTAATTCAGTTCTTACCAACCTTAGTGTGACATTATGACTCAGCAAACTGGAAATGCTACCTTGAGAGAAAATTTTGAGCCTGTCAGTCACTGCTCTGCCTGAAGGTCAGCAGATGTTAACTGAATTGTGCCCAGCATTCCTCTACTTCATGCAGTATCCATCCTAGGCCACAACTCTCAATGGCAGATATTTACTATAGTGTTGACAAGAATTGTACAACTATTTGTACATCCCTGTATAAGGAACACTTTTTTTCCTCCAGGAGACTCTTCCTTACAAGGTTCTATCTAAAACTTGATGGAACCAAAGAAAGAACTGACAGCAAAAGTACAGTGGTTATACCAACACAATAATGTGAATTGAAAGGAATAATTTGAATTGTTGTAAAATAAAATGGGAGTAATAAAATGCTGTGAATGTGCACCTACACATATGGACAAATATATAAAATCACAGAGCTGTAGAGGTTGGAAGGGGCATTTGGAGTTCATTTGGTCCAACCCCACTGCTCACAATAATGTTTCTTACAGAAGATTGCTCAGGACATTGTCCATCCAGGTTTCAAATAGGATGGAGGCCCCACCATGTCTTTGGGAAACCTGCTTATGTGTTCAACCATCCACACAATAAAAAACCCCAAAAGTTTAAATTAATTTTCTTGTATTTCCATTTGTGGCCATTGACTTTTCACCTGTCTCTGGGCACTGAGAAATCTGGCTGTGTCATCTTTACTGCCTTGCATTAGATATTTGACACATAAAGATAACATATTCTTGAGTCTTCTCTTTTCCAGGATCAACACGCCCAGCTCTCTCAGACCCTACTTGCATCAATCCCTTACTCATTTTCGTGGTGCTTTCCTGAACGCACCCCAGTATGTCCACGTCTCTCTCGCAGTGGAAAGCCCAGCACAGAGCCCAGCACTTCAGATGTGCCTCACCACAGCTGAGTAGAGAAGAAGGAGTGCCTTCCTTGACTTGGCAGTGACCTTCCTCCTGGTGCAGTCCAACCATATAGTTTATTAACCAGTTCTCCCAATTTTGTGTTATCTGCAAATTTGCTGAAATTGTGCTCTGTCCCATTGTACAGATCATTAATGAAGATATTTGACCATGTGTCAGAGACTGAAAATAATTCATGCCTCAAACATTGATACTACAAAAGGCAACAACCAGAGATGCCTCCCTGAAGACTGGGACTTTGGACTGAAAGTCAAACTGCTGATTAGATAAAGGGAAAGCCCTTTTGTTCAATCACCTGAAACAAACAAGGTTGGGGGAAAAGGTATGCATCCCCAAAAAGCCAGAGCCACCAGCTGCGCTGAGAGAATCATACCCGGCTGAGTTTGGGGTGTGGGGGAACACAGCTCACAGAAGCCAGACTTACAAACTTCCCCCCCAACCGAGTGTGGTGGGGGAGAGGAGATTTTTGGGTGTGTGGCATAACCTCTGGCCGGAGGTACTGAACATCCATCCTCAACTATACAAACTGGCCCAGCTGTGTGAAACCCAACCCCACAGGCCAAATCCACGGGACTTTCACGTGAGAGGCAGCTGAGACCATCAAAGACCCCCCAAGGTGCCCCCCCGGATGCCTTGCACTACAGGACCACATGTGATGCAACAGATCCAAAGTCTGTTGCAAGAGACAATGGCAAACTCCAGGGACATGCCTAGACATCACCCCCTGGCTTGAGGGTATATTAACCCAGGGCACTCTGTGCTTTCGGGGGACCTTCACCATCAAGAAGACCGGCAGGAGAGAATCATCAGGATGCCAGTGGGACCCACGGAGCGGTGATACTCTTTTATTCTGCCTCTGTCACTTCTCTGTCCCCTCAGCCTTTTTTCCTTTTATTCTCTTTCTCTTCTCTTTCTCTCTCTCTCGCTCATATTTACTATCAAATAAAACCCATACTATTGACTGGCTTATGGTCTCGTTTGCACCTTAATTCGGGCAGAGGTATTTCTAAGAACCTAATAATCGGATCATGACACCATGTTGGCCACAGTATCAGTGGTACAGAGTCTCCAGCTGGACTTCAAGCTGCTGATTGCAAATCTCTGAGCCCAGCAGTTCAGCCAGTTTTCAGTGTCCTTCACTGTTCATTTATCTAGTCCATGCTTCATCAGCTTGTCAAGGAGGATGTTATGGGATAGAGTGTCAAAAGTCTTAGTAAAGCAAAAATAAACATCTAGTGCTCTCTCCTCATCCATCGAGCAAGTCATGTCCCTGTAGAAGGCTATCAGGTCAGTCATGCCTGATTTCCCCTTTGTAAATCCATGCTCTCTACTCCTAATCACCTTATTGTCCTTTACATATATATAAATATACAAACACACACACACACATATACACACATATACCTACTCACGTGTGTATTAAGCATAGCAATTCAAATTATTCCACACATATATATGGTCCAAATAATCCAAAAGTGCCTAGGCCTTAGGCATCACTGCAGAAAATTCTTTAATAAAATTTGCTTACATTAATATGTATTAAAAACTCCAAAACCCAACGACAAATTAAACCAGCTAACAAGGGTTTAGCATGAGTAAAAAAAATGGGCCAGCCAATGAATCTAAATAAATATGCCAGCATCTACAACAGCATATTCTAGCTGTCCCATCTAAAGGAGACACCACATGTGAACTGTGAGCTGCATTCAAAGGTCAGTGCCAGTAGAAGGATTAACCAGGATATGTTAGCTCTGTGGGATGGGCTTTACTCCTACACCACTGGCAACAGCTTTGCACAAGCAGCAGGATTCCAGCCTGAGCTGCTATTTGAAATGTTATTAGTCTTTTCTTGGAGTCTATTGGCCTTGGTTACAAGATAATGAATTCCCTAGATGGTATCAGAAGATGATGGCAGCACGCCTTTGCTCTGGTACAAATGTGTGCCCTGATTAATATTTCGGCATCTCTTTCAAAATCGGAAGGGTTATACAACTGAAAATTAGACTCGGATTTTAGTGTTGTGAGACTCAATCAGAAGATACTGTCATTCTTATTATTGCAGATCCCCAAATGCCTGAAAGGTTCCTTGACTTTTTAGGTTTCACAGGCTTAGTTTCTCCAGGATTTTGCATTGTCATCAGTCTCCAAATGCTCAGATGAGCACAGGTGAGAGTACCTGAGCTGGTCGCTCTGCTCAACTGTTTGTCTGCTGACACCCTGGACCCCTCTGTTTCCTCTCTTCCAAACTGCATACAAAATGCCATTCAGTTGAGTTATACTTACGCCTTTCTTTACAAACCATACAAGGATACATACATTCAAAAGTTTCATGCCTGTCATCTGTCATTACTGATACCAGAGCAGGTGCTGGAATCTAGGAGTGTTCTGCTCACTATTCTGATCTGATCCTAAACCAGAAAACTTTTCTAAATCAGGTTGTTGGTTTGTGATGATCAGAGACAGCCAAGATTGAGCTGTCAATCTGCAGGTCATTATCAGGTCCAGGAAACACTGTACACCTCCCTGGGAACAGCAATGGGCTGAGGCCACACCAGGACATGGCCACGTGGATGGGCAAGACTCGATGGAGCCCATGGCTAGGAAGGGTGGAACTATGGGATATCCAGACTGGCCCTGCTGTAGGATCACTGGGGCAGGGATTGGGTCCTGGGGAATTGCCACAGGCTATTGAGCCCCGGGCAGGGTGGGGGGAACCCTGGAGAGGGGATCAGGGCCACCAGAGCCTACTAGTGCAGTCAGGGCACTGACATACACATCTCCAGACAATCCTATTGCATTCTGATTTTGCTTTTGCTTTCCAAAATGCTGTGATAATCATTTTATGGTGATAATCTAAATTAAGTCAATTAGGCTAATATTAAAGAAGTACCTTAAATGACAGGAGAAAATTATTTACCTTATTCTACTGCCTGAGGACTCATAAATGCACAAGTAAGTAAATACATTTAAATGCAGCTGACAGTATTTGCAACAAGTGTAGACATGAAGAATGCTGATGAGTGCATAAATAATTTCATTTCCTTTCAGTCATTCCAAGTGAAGGAAATGCTGCAAATGAACATTTTCTACTTTGCAGACTTAGACTTCACCCTCATAAAAAACCAATAGAGAAATGAATTGCACTTTACCAGTCCCCCATTCTGCCTGTGAGGATGCAGGAGCAGAGCAGAGTTCTGCTCAGCACTGGCACTATGGAGCTCTACAAATCTGTTTGCACATGGGAAAACTACTCAGAGGACAGGCTTTGCATGCATTAGCTTTGTTGGTTTGCTTGGGCTTTGCTTCTGAGTTAAATCTCAGTGCTAAGGTGAAGTTTTGACAGTAACAACTCAATTGCTTGTGTCCTTTGGAAAGCTTCATTAATAGCAAAAATGTGGAAATGGGAGCTAGAACTCCCATCTAGATTCAGAGAACTCAACATGAAAAAGGTAAGCTGCCAAACTAGCCCATCTTAAAATTGCAAAAATTATTGCAAAATATTGCCAAAACTGTTCTTTTTGTCAGCAAACACTTTAGGACTGGGCCCAGGATTCCTGCAGCATTATAATTAAGAAATTTGAAAATAATTCAGGTGGTCAAGAGGAAAAGGTACTTTCTGCTTCTATCCTGTCAACTTTGCGCATGAACTAGCTAGGGATGGTGATGGATCCTCCTTTCCAGAGCATCTCATGGCAGAACTGTTTTAAATGGAAGAAGGAGTTTCTTCCTTTCTTTTCCCACCTGCAGCTGCATTTCACCTGTTAAATTGTCAGTGGGAAATAAAATCATGCAATCATAGCATAATTTTAAGTTGGAAAGGACCTCTAAGATCATTGAGTCCAACCTGGCATCACTGTGTTCATCACTAAACCACGTCCCTAAATGCAACATCTACACACCCTTTAAATACCTTCAGGGATGGTGACTCAATCACTTCTCTGGCAGCCTGTTTGAGTGCTTCACAATCTCTTCAGGTATGAAAATTTCCCTTATACCCAATCTAAATCTCCCCTGGCACACCTCAGGCTATCTTGTTCTGTCACTTGTTACCCAGGAGAAGAGGCCAACACCCACCTGGCTATATCCTCCTTCAAGGCAGATGTAGAGAGCAATAACCTTCTCCCTGAGCCTCCTTTTCTCTGGATAAACAACCCCATTCCCTCACCCACTCATCATTCCCTAGACCCTTCATCATCTTTGTTTCTCTGCTTTGGACATGCTGCACCAACACTCAGAAACAGTCTGAAAGGTATTGTTTTCTCCAAGTGGAAGCAGGTCATTCTGGTAACAACTGAGTTGGAAAGGAGTGCCATTTCCAGAAGTATTTATTTAGCACTGGTGAGGCTATACTTGTGTCCAATTCCAGTCTCCCCACTTAAAGATGATTACGGAGAAGCAGGACATTCCTAGATTTCAGTGCCTGCTCTGATACTGATAATGACAAATGACAAGCAGGAAGCTTTTGAGCCTATGTATCCTTGTATGGTGTATAAAGAAAGGCATAAATATAACCAAAATAGATGACATTTTGCAACCCTCATCACCACAGAGATAACTGACAGTGGAGGAAAAATGTGTCTATAAACATCAAAATATAGACATTTGTGTGCCATGTAATGCTAGCAAAGCAAGTAAATAAAATTTGTTATTACAGTATATAAAAACTGAAGGTTTTCATTGCTGCTATTGGAGTTGATGCACATTTCTCTAAGTAATTTTTGTTTTAAGAAGATACCAATCATGACTGTGTGCTCTAGTGACTGAATGTTATGGAGAAAAACAAAGAAGGTCCCTGCAATCTCTGAAACATAGTGGCAAACACACAAAATGTGTATTTAGCTAGGGCAATGCTTTTCAAGGTGGGAATAGATGGATCTCATCTAATCTCTAAAACAGCATTAAGGACCTGGATATCTCAATCTAGTTTTACAGGGCTCAAGGAACCCCAAAAAAGCTTAGTGTTGATCATAGTTTGGGATGTACATATGTAAAACAAGAGCTGAAGGGACACTGTTTTGAACAGGACTCAAACAGGACTTCATAGCCCACATCCTCAAATATCTTTTTATGTGCTCAAAGTCTCCTTTGCGTATCACCAGAGTTTTCACAATCACCACTTGACTAAACCCACAGGCAGCAAAGATTTGGAGAAGGCTCACACAAACAGGACTGAACCCTGACAATGCTCCAGAGCTCTCTGTCCTTGGAACTTTTCAAGATCCAGCTTTATGAAGTCCTGGGCAGCTTAGTCCGATCTCATACTGACCCTGCTATTAGCAGGAGGTTGGACCAGAGATGTCCTGAGATACCTTGCAACCTGAATTACTCTGTGATTCTGTGGCTACATGGGGTATGGGAGGCCTAAGTATCAAACTGGGCATCTGACTGCACTGCAGCATGTTCAGTGATACAGAATAAACACCACAACCTCTCCTTGGGGTTGCTGCACTCCAGGTTCTTCACTATCTTGGTAGCCCCTAAAACAGTGGGTGTTCTGTTAAGTTGATTTTAACGTCTTTGACTACCTGGCAGTATAGGCAGGAAATACTCTAATCACATATGTAAAGGAGTCTGATCTGGGAGGTTATAATAATAAATATGTAACAGCAACATTATTAAGTATTCTAGCAGAATTTCAGGAGGTTAGGAATACAAAGACGAATTGAGGTGAGATTTGGTCTGGAAAACTAAAAGCTAAACACTGCAAACCTGAGCTACATAGAAGCATGGCAGTTATTGGGGAGGCCTCACTATCTAATGAAAGTAAAGATGAACTAAAAGTATTTGAGTGAGATCAGGAGAATAGGACCATCTGAAATCTCTCCAACCTGTATATTGCTGTGAACCTTTTCTCCTCTTCACATTATTTCTTCTTCCTGCCTTCTCTCTCTGGCTGCTCTGTGTTGGAATAAAAAGGAAGAATAATGCCTTAGCCAGCAAACATTACATCTTCTGCAAAACTGTTGAGAGCCTAGGACCAGAGAGGAAGCTAAAAGCGGTGGCTGAGCTGTTCAACACTTGAACTTGGCATGAGGTACAAGTAAAAGAGAGTGCAATCCCTGTATTTCTCCAACAGCAAAAGTATAGAAACAGCATGAGGGCATAAAGTTGCCTTGTTATGACTCTCTTCCCTGCCCTTCTGTGTATGTTTGCCCTCTTTGTCTTGAAGGAAGAATTACAGCAAAATCAGCACATTTCAGTTAGTCTTTGGACTTTTCTCCAAAAAGTCTAGTAATTTCTAGCCTTAGTGATGTAAAGAAAGACTCCCAAATAAGAACATCTTTTCTTACAAAATTTCTTTGAGTTGAAAGTAAAAAAATGAAAACCGTTTGTAAAACAGGTCCATACAGCATTAAAGGGATTAATCTTTTCATTCTTTCCTGCATCTGTAATAAAAGATTTACAGTAGTTCAGAGATTTTCAAGGACTGAGCTTCCTGTTCTGAAATCCCAAGCTTTGTTTCACTGTTTAATGCAGTGAAATGACAGTGCTGTGTTTGTAACTCGCCTCTTTATTCCATCAAATACAAAACTAACCCAATCTCTGCAGGTAGTCTCTTACACATTCAAAAACATCTGCTACCAGGCAAGGAGGGCAAAGAAAAGGGAGAAGGAACTTTTGAACTTTTGATAAAGGTAGAAAAACATCCAGGAATTTTTAAGTGCGATACATTCAGGTGTGAAAGAAGAGCCAGTTTCATGTGTGTGAGGAGACATTGTGAGGGAAAGGTGCTATGAAATTGTGGAAGCTGTCAGGTCTGAAACAAGCATCAACACAGTCATACCAGGATGCTTGATCTGTTTGTCCATGTTTGTCTGTCCACTCACCAATCAGGGAAGGTACCCACCTGCTCCCACTCCAGTTGCAGCCCAACCCTCACAGCATGGTCAGGACAGCAGGTTTGGGTGTCTGTATTGCTCCAGCTGCCATCAGCAAACATGGGGCTGCCTGGCACATCCCTCAGACACCACCCATCATGGGATTTTCACATCTCATCATCCCTTTCATAGAATTATGGAATCATAGTATCATTTGGGTTGCAATGAACCCTGAAAGGTCATGGCATCATGGAATGCTTTCAGCTGCAAGAGATCTTAAAGGTCATCTAGCTCCAACCTCCCTGCTATGGGTAGGGACACTTTCCACTAGATCAGGTTGCTCAGAGCTCCATCAAGCCTGATCCTTCCTGGTTCTCGGTCCTCCTTTTGCTGCTTGTATCTCTCTTCCCAGACTCCAGCCTCAGGCAGTTACACAACCTGCCTCAAAAGCCCATTTACCCCTTGGTGAGAGCTATGTCACATCAATAACCAAACCTGGTATTTTTGACTCATTTACCTGGGTATTCTTAGCCTTGCATGGCATTGCTTATGTGGTCACTCATTGGCCCTGCTGTTGGCGTCGCCCAGCTCTACTCCACAGAGGCCCCAATACCAATGACCTGTAGCGATTGAGTGTTTCTCACATACCCAGTCTTTGCCACCTGTGTAGCCTGGAAATCCATCTTGGCACTGACACTGCTGTCACCTTCTTGATCTGTTTTAGGCTGAGTCTAGCAGTTTGTTCTGTCACATCCAGGAGCTACCATTAACCCCTAAGCATGACTTCTGCATACCACTGTGTGTGCTTAATGAATTCGCTTTCCATCTATGAGTGGCAGAGGCAGCAGCTGGAAAAAAGTCTTCTGCAGAATTGTACTTAACGAGCAATCATGGAAGTCTGGACAAAGAAATGAAGGTACTAGGGACAAACTCAGAGAAGAAAAGGGTTAAGTACAAGGACTTGTCTCTGACAATGTACTGAATGAAAGATTTTCCCCAGGTATACTGCCTGAAAAGGCTGGGTCTTTTTAACCTGACCTTCACAAGTAGGCAAATAGGGTCATGAGGGTTCAGTGAAAAATTATTTTGCTTTATTTTCCAGCTCTTTAAGGCTTGGATTGAATATCTTCTAGATATTCAATCCAAGCATCAAAAACTAATAAGAGGATAGAGGATGGATGATACCTTATGACTAAAGATTTTAAGAGGTTTTAATGATACTAATAAATTGAAACTTTTTAAACTCGCTTTATATCCAGAACATGTGAGATTTATGAAGTTAAATATGTTTGTGCCTGCATTTTACATTAAAAAGGACTAAAGTAGAGAGGCTGCACATGGCATATCAGTAGTGTCGGAAAAACCTGTGTTCCTGTGACTGCCAGAAGACCACAGTGTACAGCTCTTGAAAAATGTGTAGACTGCCAACTTGGTCATGCTGGATGTCACTGAAATCCACATGGCTTGACTGGAGGATTCCTTTTCACCTTGTTTCTGCAACCACTCTCATTTTATGTGGCTGTGTTTTTTTATAGGACAGATACCAAAGACCTCACTGGAGATCCTGACTCTTTAGTCATCAGAAGCTAGAATAGATGATGAGTTTGAGACCAGATCTGGACAAATGCAATCTGAATGGTGTGACTAAGAAAATCAAAACAAATAAATTTGCAAAATTATTTTTCTCTCAGGTATTCCAAATGTAACAGCCTCATGATTAAGCTTGGAAGTTTCCCAGGCAGAATAGTAGAAAAAAAAAGTAACAGAGGAAATATGAAATAAAATTAAACATTTTACTGAAGGGAAGACAAGTAGTTTGGTTAAACTCAATATGTTATTCACCTATGTTAGTTTTTAATTTCAGTGAGGAAAGAAAAGAAGAAAAAAATCACTTGGATCTGACCCAAAACACATAAAGGAAGAGTTTGAATAACACACTGCATGGGAACACACATTAGAGAGGACCAACTCTGTAGTACAAGTCTTGTCAGAAAGTGATGCTCAGACCATGCACTAGGCTAGAGACCAGATATGAACTCTACTTTTATAGTTCAATCAACCTTTCAACCCAATTTTACTGTGGAGCACCGAATCTTGATACAAATACACGGGAAGAACTAATTTTAGGGATTAAATAATACACCCATAGTAAGCACCCATAATATATCCCTCAGTGTCCAGAAACTGTATTAGTGAATTTTTCTATTTCTAAAGAAAGCATTGCAAAGCATGGAAAATAAAAAGGGTGAATAACATAGTACTTTGCAGTGTATCAGAAAGAGAGGTTTTTTAAGCTAAAAGTATATTAGTTTCCTTAAATACTTTTGCAATTATCAGATTGCTATAATGCATAATACTCAGCTGAAATCCCAGTTTAATTACCACTTTTATGTTTAAATTTGATTCTTTATGCATAAAATACTGTGAGGCCTCCTGATTACATCTATTATCCTCACTCCGATGCTCTGCATGTACCCTGAACAACGCTCACATGAAGCAATGCTGGCTTACACTTTCTTAGTGTCACCATGTCTCATGCAAAGGAAATTAGATTCCTTTTTTAAATTTAATCTCAGTTCTATTTAATTAAGGTCTTAAGAATTGTTTTGTTTTTGAAAAAATTGTTTAATAGAGGTTTTCAGATAGATTCTAGGCTATGAATAAATTTCTAAGTGCTGGCAGAACCAAAATGTTAAAGAGCTGGGTGACAGGGATGACAAAGAGCTTCCTTATTTCTGCCTTAGAAGAGCTGTAAAAGGAAAGAAATTGTGGCTCTTCTCTGAGTACCTTTGTTATAAATGTTCATTGTTCATGTTGTTATAAATGTTCATTGTTCATGTTATGAGTTGTTTATAAGTGTTTCCAGTTCACATTTCGGGTTGTACAGGAATTGCGGTTCGGGTTATATCAATTCTGGTTTAGGTTTTACTGTTAGACCCTTGTGACACAGCCAGAAATTCCAAAAGGGATGCTATAAGGGTGAACATCCAGCAGGTGGCACTGCAAGTGGACAGGACTGAAAGGGGGGAACCCCTGAACCCCTCTTTGATTGATGGATCAACTGAACAATCACCTGAAGGAATTGGGCCATAGTGACATCCAATCA
>VZTJ01003531.1:27343-47830 GCA_013397795.1 Orthonyx spaldingii
GAAGGAAGGAAGGAAGGAAGGAAGGAAGGAAGGAAGGAAGGAAGGAAGGAAGGAAGGATTTTGTGATTCATGGGATTCTGCTCTCATTTATAGGAGTTTCACATTCACGTGAATATTTTGATTTCAGTGACTGAACACTGCTATGAAAGGAGAAGTGTTCAAAACCCAGAAGACCAGTGTTTTCTATCAGAGCAATTGGATCTGGAGTCCAGAGTGCAAACATCCATGATGATATGTTTGCAGAGCAGCTACAGACCCAGAGAGATTCTCAATGAAAAGTAAATCAGAATCAGTATAGTTAACAAATTTATGTCCTTTGGACAAAGTTCTTGTACTGAGTTAAGAGATTAAGGGACAGATTCGGGATGGTGCAAAGTGCTGTGGTAGAGTGCTTTCAGCAAATAGTTGAGTTTCTGAGCAAATATTCCACTGTGAAGCACTGCCTTACTGCAGTCCTCCCCTCAGCGGCTAATAGGCTCTGACCTGTAATTACTGAGAGCTTTCTATTCAGTTTGGAAGTATTCTGTTGAAGAGGAAAACATTTAATCCTGCTTAGTATCCTGTTGGTCAGGTCATCATGAGTGGGCACATGGTGCAATCTGGCAGGCAGCATTTTGCCTTTCTGGGAGACTCTGTGTGCTTCATATGGAAGGTCCAGTAATGAAATACATGTGGGCTGAGTTTCAGCAGGCACTGTTTTCCTATGTGAAGGGTATTGGTGTTTCCAGAATCCAGAACACACTGTCCCTCTCTTCCCTGGGATTAATAACTAGGTAATTTCAAGCAAACAGAGTTATTTTCCCTCATGCCAGATGAAGAGGAAATTGATTTCAAGAACATAACGGTTTTAAACTCACAGTAGGCTTAGATACATATTAGGAAGAAATTCTTCACTGTGACAGTGGTGAAACACTGCCACAGGTTGCCCAGAGAAGCTGTAGATGCACCATCCCTGGAAGTGTCCAAGGCCAGGTTGTATGGGGCTCTGAGCAATCTGGTCTAGTGGAAGGTGTCCCTGCCCATGGCAGGGGGGTTGGAACTGAATGACCTTAAGGGCCCTTCCAACTCAAGATATTCTATGATAACATAGGAGCCCTTCTGTGTTAGACTAGCACAGCCCACTATCCTGTCCACTACAGCAACCAGTGGCAAGGAAGGGATATAAGAAATGAGGCTGGTACAGGGTGACATGACTTTGGTCTGACCCTCCTGAGCCAAGACTTCCTGAGAGCATAGAATGGAATTTTAGTTATTTCAAATTAAATTTTATCTCTATTATTCAGAATAAAAATTGAATCCAGATCTTGAACCTGTACATTTGTAGATGACTGATTTCTTTCCACTTGGTAAAATACCTGAGGGGGAAGGGGAAAACAGGCTAGCTATAATTTTTGTTGTCATCTAATTAAGCTCTGCAAACATTTTCCTCCCCTTTTAATTATTGTTCTGTGTTTCATTATTAACTACCAGCTTCGGACATGGGACTTCTAAACTGCAGATTCTTTACAGCACTCAGAGATTTAGCTGCTCACACAGCTTGAATTCAAATTAGGGATACATTTTTCTTCTGGTTTTGGGATCTGACCAGAATTGCGATCAGCACCAGAAAATAATCAGGTCCCTGGATACTTCCCCAGGGAGCATACAACTCGTGGATATCCCAAGGGAGCATACCACCTAGGTGATTATCCAGAGAGCCCCCTGGAAACCTTTGTGCCTGAACCTTAGAGTCAAATGGCAGAAGATCACCCTACTAGCAAACCTGGGAAGAGCACTGGGAGCAGCAGCAGCTTCCTGAGAGAAGCTCCTTGAATCTAACCCTGTGGATCTTCTCCCATGGCAATCAAAACCCCAGGAAGAGGCAAGAGGGATTGTTCCTTTATGATGTTACTCATCAGAGTTTATTTCTTTTGTTGCCAACTGAGCTGGCAGCTCTCTCTGTAAATGGAACTGGGAGAATAACAAACTCAGAGACTCCCTACGTAAAAAGCAGCATTTTACCTTTTGCTTTTTGTTAGAATGATTTTTTCTCTCTGCTTCTACCCTCTTGTCACTGCTTTCCTCCTACCTGCTTTAGCAGTGATGATTTACAGACTGTACAATGACCACTCACCTGCAACCAGATATTCAGGCTCCTTTTTACCAACCTTTTCATTATAAACCCCCAAAGTCTTCACCTCAAAACCTACATGTTGGCTTTACAGTTTTTGTTCTACAACTCCTTTAGAGGTCCAGGGACTATTTCTAGGGGATCTAGGAAAAGAGCTAAGAAAAGGCAGCCTATCACCAGCTCACCCAGAGTCCTTGAACAGGGCCCTCACATTTCCCAGGAAATAGTTGATTTCTCCACAAATCGAAAAAGGTTGAAATTACTGGTTTACTCTACAGCCATGAGATATGGAATATTAAGAAGAAAGAAGAATTATATAATCACTCATTGATGACAGAAAAACAGTAGCAGACACTGTAACATAGAGGAATAACCACTGCCACACAGGTGAGATCAATGCCCAGGCTCACAAAGAAGAGCTTCCTCCCGGTGGTTATCCAGGACTCTGAGAAAGCCAGGGTTTTTCAGACCTGTCCCCTTGGGAGAAGATAACCACGAGGTTCTGCCAGCAGTTTTCACTCAGCCTCTGCCATGCCAGAGAAGAGGAGGTCTGTTCTCAGCCATAACATACCCTGGAGCTTAACAAGTCTTAGTACAGTAAGATGTTCTCCAGGCCCTGCTCCTTTCCTCAGTTCTTCCTCCTTTGCTTCCTCTGTTTCTTTCTTCCTGCTAGTTCATTTTGTTTCCCCTCATTCTTGCTGGCAGGTAATTTATTTCCTGCACTTTCCTAGACATTTCAAAGATGTCTTAGTATTAAAGGTGTGATTTGTAAGAGCAATTCTTTATCAAAAAAAGCAAATTAGTCAGGATTATAAGCTGCTCAATAAACTAACTTTTCAACACAATTTGGCAGGTTTCAGATGAAACTTGACCTTGCTGAGCTGAATTATTGCATTCACATTCAGGATATTTCTCTAAGATATGAAGAGCGTGCAGACTTTCAGAAAAAAGAGAGAAAGTAATGGGGTAAATGAAAGGGAAGTTATTTTCTCTTTTTTCATATAACGTGCTATAGTCCAGCTTTAACTAACTTGCCACATATCTGTGACTGAATACTGTGCAGATCTTGATCATTTCATTAAGGTGTAATGCTTTTCCTAGCCATCACAGATGTATACTGTACGCAAAATTCACAATGTACTGAGATTATAAACCAGAGATAGATCTCGGCTTTGAGTCTGTGAGCTATATAAAAATCATGGCAAATAACTCATGTTTACTTGGTGTGTTGTTTTTTTCTTTAAACTCTTTGTCATCTTCTCCTTCAAAAGTCAAAGAAACAAGGATTAGACAGAATTAAAACATGGAGGCAAATAGGATTTCAATATATTACAATACCCAGACTACACTGTTCAAGAATAATTTAAAGATCCCAGTCAACATTTATTAAAATAGTAGAAAGCTTTTAAACAAAACATTTGCAAACTTGTTGTTGACTGATTCTTCCTTGCAAACACAGAGCAGAAAAGTCACATACAATTGTTGCTATCAGTTTCCTTGCACTTTTAGAAAAAATAAATACCAGGATGTTTCTAATTACCAGAGGGATGAATTAGTCATTTGCAGTGGAAAAACGAATAAAGAAGTCTTTAAATTACTAAATAAATTAATGTCATCCTATATCTTGCTAGGTACAATAAGACAATTGAGCAATCTCCAATAGCTCAGAGATTTGTATTTCACATTTACTATGGAGAAATAATAAAACCTTTATGTTTAAGTTTGCAGCTGCAATACCCGTAGTAAATCTGATTTTGATTTTCTTTGCAATACAAAGAAATAAGAAGGCATACTCTCATGACTTGACATTTCTGGAGTTGTAGACATGCTATGTGACTGCAGAAGTCTTATGGCACTTGACCAGGAATCCTGCTTCTCATGTGGTAGCCAATCTTTACTTGGAGATTTGAAGTAATGTATGGGGGTCTCAGAAGTGCAAGAGACAACCAGTAAATACCTTTGCATTATATTCAGACCACTTATTTTTTATGACACTAGTGAAATTTCCATAATGCTTTTAAACAATCACATTGTCCTGTAGCTATATTTATATTTGCCTGTGCTGGCTCTCTACAAGTGGATGAAGCTCACGTGAGGTTTTCTGTGTAGACTGAATTCAGAGATAATCCTAAACCATACCAAGAAATAAAGCTGTTTCCATTCCTAGCTACACACCTCTCACATAAACAAGTTCAAAATTCTAAGATCAAAACAAACCATAGGTCTTCATAGGTTAAGAAATAAGCTTAGTTTTTTGCTGTGGAGTTAACCCACTCATCATTTTGGGCTTTGCCCACTTTAGGGTTGATGGAGGATGGGAGTAGAAACATCTTCAGGGATTGAGGAAATCTCTTTTTTTTTAAAGAGGGTGTTGATATTAAGCTGTAAAAGAGAAGAACAGTCTCCCCTATTCTAGGAAACGCTGGCTATCCAAGAGTCACTGATGGAAATGTACCAGGGAAGGAGCATCATTAAAACAGAATCCCTAATTCTGACTTGAATCACCTCATTTTCAACTGTGTTTCCAGCCCCTAAGAAGTTGATCCTAAGGCTGTGTTTTTCCCATCTAGCTCTTTTGAAAACACACATCTTGCTTCAGTGAGAAAGCAGTCTGAGAAACTAGCCCAGCACAGATTCTTCTAAAGAACCTTCATGTTGTCTGAGAATATTTTAGGTGGTTACTGCTGGAAAAAAAAAAATACTCTGTGAATAAAAGCACTGTAACAGCTTGGGTCATATTTGAAAGCAGCTGTGAGATGACTCGTGAATTGGCTTAGCACATCAACAAAGATATGTGGAAGTAATTGGCAAGTTTGGGTTTTATATTTCAATAGAGTGTCTTTCAATATTCCTGTATTTATTTCTAATTGACAGGAATTTTCTTTATGTTTTTTGTATTCTACCATAAAGATAGGAAACCTCTTTCAACCCTGTTTAAGGACTCAATTACCTGACATGACATGAATGATCATCCATGGAACATAACTGAATTTATTCTGTTTCTTATATTTTTTTTCTCAGAAGCTGTTGCTGTAGAAAGAAATGCAATGCCATTAGCTCTGTACAGATTACTTTGAAGGCAGGCAAAGCAGTAGAATGAAGAGAGTTCCGAGGTCTTTAGGAGATTTATTTTGAAACCCATGTATCTTCTACATCTATTTATTTGGATTTAATATTACCAAGAAATTACCTGGAATTAAATTTTTCAAGGTGTTCGACACCTAAAGCTCAGAGACAATTCCTTAGTGTAATTTGTTTGATTCCAATACACTAATTTCATGCTCTGCAGGTTTACAGTGACTCTTAAAAAGACCTGTATGCTTTTGAAAATGCACAGGGTGCCTGTCTGCATTTCTGGATTCCTACGCACCTTGGAGAATTTGTCCTTCAATAACTGTGGAAAGAATTGATAGCCTCAAATTTTCCTAAACAGAAGTTTATATTAAAGATCCTGACCTCAATAAAGGCATGAGCTGGCGAGCCAATAGACAGTCCCAGCAATATGACTGGTGGCTCGATGGGATCAGAGATGATTAACACCCTAGGGATGAATTCTCCTTCTGGCCTTTTTCAGGCTGAGCTTCACAGATCACAGAATTTCTGCAATAGGAATTACTGAAGGTGAAAAAAACCACTCAAAATTATTTATTTCACAAAAAAAATAGTTCTGATCTCTTCAAATAACTTAGACTAAAGAAATTTTTGAAGAAAGAAAAAGAAAAATGGGGCAGGGGGAGGGGGAAGTGTCAAAGCCAAGCTTCAGTTTTATTCATATATTGAAAGAATAAGAGGTTTAATAGTGCCTGAATTTTTTGAGTCTTATTTCCACTGCATTTTGGTGTGATGCCTGCACTTGATAAATAATAAATTATGCTACTTCTGCTTGTGAGAGACCAGGCATCTCTGTCATGCAGCAGGGTCTTTACCACGGTCTGCTTATAAGGAAAATAATACAGAGATTGAAGGCCCCTTCTAGCTGCTCTAGAGGACTGACTCATTAGCAATGTGGCTGTGCCAGAGTTTGGATTCTGATGGACAACTCTGCCTCACCCTGCTGCCATTGCATGTAGGTGCCTATTGGTTGTTGTAGGATTCACTGAGCATCATCTACTCTGGCTACTATCCTTCATCTGTTCCTGGCATCAGCAATGTCTGCTCTCACGTGTGTGAATGCCAGGAACAGCTGGAAAAGAGCAGGCACTGAGGAGGAGCTGCTTCACCATGCTGTTCTCCACACAGCTCTCTAACATCCCATAGTCTGTAATTCTGAGAAGCAGGAGCTGAAGGGGTGGTACAGAGCACACTGGTATTTCTCTTTAACTGGAGTGAGCAGGTGGATAGGGAAATAACAATGCAGAAGGAGGAGGTTTCATTAAGAGTCTCCCTAGCTGTTGTTCTAGCCAAGAAAGCAAGCAGCAATTTGACAGGAAACTTAACTTGTGCCAGCTTACGTGATCAACGGTTAATATTCAGCACCTTGAGACTTAATTCCAGTAAATTTGAAATATGGTCTCTATAGTGGGGGGGAGGGAAAAGAAGACTAGGACAGATTCCTGTCCCTAATGCAAGACAGTCTCAGTAAGACAGCTACGACAAGAAAATCTGCTCTTGCACAATAAATTATGCAGTGCTCTCAGGTGGCTGTACATACTGCAGCCAGTGCTGGTGTGATTTGAGGGAACTACAAACAGTATGGTTCTTTACAAGGATCTAGTTCAAATAATTAATTATGCGATACAATAGCCTGAAGAGAGCAAGAGGAAATGGAGAGGGGGAGGAGACAAGGCCTTTGACTTTGTGCCTTAGGCCCCCAGTCTGAAGTGAATGACCTTTAAAAATCTATGTGGGCCAGCCTTGATAACCTTGCTACCTTAAAGCTGTTTGCTTTGGAGGTGGTGTGCCACTGCCTACGGCCTTGTTCTGTACCCAGTTTAGCCCACATTTCATTTTGATTCACTGGTATGCAATCACCTTGAACAATCCAAGAAGCTGAATTCAGAAACAAATAATATTAATAAAAAGTAGACATCCCACTTTCTCTTCAAGTCTACTGGCATTCTGTTTGGAAGAGGAACACCACCACTGGGCTGCATTTTATAGCTCTGAATTTTCTTCATCCCTTTTGGAATTCATTGCGATCATGCATTTCATAGCTTTATAAGACACCATGTAAAAAACATTACATTTTTGTTTGGTTGGTCTTTCCTTTGCTTGTTTTCTGCCTGAGCAATACTATTATCTGCTTGCTAGATCTTGCATTATGCAGTAAGAGTTTGAGGGAGGTCAACTGAGATCAAAGTTACACTAGGAGTGAAGGACAGTACCTTCTGTCTCTTGCCAATGGTTTCTTCCCATCTTATAATGATCTTCTCACTTATACTGGGGAGATGACAGGTTGTAGAACGTTGCAGTGATGGAACAATATCAGGAATATAAGTTTCAGTTTATGGATTGAAGTTAAGAAAGAAATTAAGTTTTATCAAAAGTGCAAATGCTGACTTACAAACCCAATGCTTGTACTGGTACAAGGAGTTGCTGTCTAATCTTTTTTCCCCTTTTGTTAATCTCCACATTAAGTGAATTTTTCCACAGCCCCAATTCCTGTAATTATTTTCTCTTAGTCCTGGAAAAGAAGACAGGTGAAAACTGAAACTATGAGAAAACAGTAACCTTTAAACATCTGTTATCAATAGCTGGTACAGGCTGACTTGTGAAATTATGAAAATATATAGATGATACTGGAAATATGAAGACTCAAAAAAGTTCTGGAAATACTACTGTATTTGTGAACAGCTCTGGGATTTTATGGCATGATTAAATCTAGTGATTAAATTTTCTAATGCAAAAACTGCTGTTAGGAATGGCTGAGCATTGCATATATTCTGAAGCATAGCTACCAGTTTCTCCCATGACATTTGACACGAGAGATTTACATTTTCAATGTGTGATTTGTTATTTGAAGAAAAAGCAGGGGTATTATCTATTATTATTGAATTTGATGGTTTGTCACAGTTTTAAGATAAATGATGAAAAAGTACAAATACAATACAATAATACACAAACAAAGCTAAATGCAAATGAAACAGCTGAGCATTTCTTAAGGGCTGAGAATTGTCAAATCTGCACCCACCATTGTTGCAAGTATCATTTCAAGTATCTAAAGGTTTTGAACAAAAAGAAGCATGTGAAATAGATTAGAGAAAGCATCTGAAGAAATAGGAGGATATTGGGAAAACAAGACCTTTAGAAAGGAAATCAGGAAAAAAATCCCAATTATTACATTTTCCCAACTGAAGAATGATTTCCCAGAGGAAAATCTGTAATCTCCCTTGTTGAAATGATTGAAAGTGAAGTTGAATAAAGTACAGGTAGTCTTATATAAGGACATAATTGGTCTTTCACACTGTATTTTTATTATTCTGTGCTACTGTTTCCATCATTTTGTGCTCTACAATTACTGTCAATAGCAAGATGGAAATCAACCTTGCAAAAAATAAAGAATCCAGTGCAAGAATAAACAATTAGCTCTTGCCCTAAAGGTTTGTCTCCTCTACAGTATATTTATTTTTAATAGTTTAGTTACAGAAGCCCAGAGGCTGGAGTTCTCCATCTTTTACAAGCTAAGAATTGTGCACTCAGTTAGAAACTGAGAAACTCCCAAGAGGACAATGGGAACATGCTTCACCTCAGTTTTAAACAGACCATTCCCCAGCAATGTGTCCTTCTGTTTACGGTGGGACACAGCAGACCACAGCTCTGGTCTCTGCCGTCCTATTCCCTAATCCCCAATTGCCTTTGGATTAGAGAGCACCTGATCATGATCCAGTGTGTGCCCAGGTGGCCAAGAAGGCCAATGGCATCCTGGCCTGGATCAGCAATAGTGTGGCCAGCAGGACCAGGGCAGTGACCGTCCCCCTGCACTCGGCACCGGTGAGGCCACACCTCGAATCCTGTGTTCAGTTCTGGGCCCCTCACTGCAAGAAAGACATTGAGGGGCTGGAGCGTGTCCAGAGAAAGGCAACGGAGCTGGGGAAGGGTCTGGAGCACAAGAAGGCTCAGGGGGGTCTTTATCACCCTTTACAACCACTTGAAAGGAGGCTGTAGCCAGACGTGGGTCCAACCTTTCTCCCAGGTAACAAGTGACAGAACAAGAGGAAATGGCCTCAAGTTGTGCTGGGGGAGGCTTAGATTGGATACTAGAAAATATTTCTTGACTGAAAGGCTTGTTGTCAAGCACTGGGAGAGGCTGCGCAGGGAACTGGTGTAGTCAGCATCCCTGGAGGTATTTAAAAGACATCTATATGTGGGAGTCAGGGACATGGTTTAGTGATGGACTGGGCAGTGCTGGGTTAATGTTTGGGCTTGATGATTTTAGACGTCCTTTCCAACCTTAACAATTCTATGACTCTATGCTTATTGTGAAGTAGGACACAAAATTGTTCAGATATTTGCATTTACCTTTGGTGACTTACCTGTGGTTTAGTGGGAGTAAAAGGAAACCTTTATTACTGTACAGGGGAGATGATCCCATTACATAATGTTAAAAACAGTGAAGTACTCAGAGAAGCTTTGCCAGTGTCTGCTGGCAGACCCATACAGATTTGCAGGAGTACCTCCTCCACCTCCACAATGGAGAGGCTTCAGGTTCCCCTTTGGACCACTGAAGTAATTTTTTTGGTCATATTTGTGCAGAAGCACAGTGGGGCCATGCAAACCATCCTCTCTGCATGTCTCCAGTACAGTTCCAGGCAGTACACATCACCTTTTGACATTGTTCTGGCTCATGACTGACTGCCACAGCCTACTCAGCATAAAGATGGCTGCAGGCCCCTTCATCCTCAGTTTTAACCTCTGTCTCATCATACTGTCTCCTGTGTGGAAACAAAGATCCAGCACCAAGGGACCCACTCACAGCCATTACAAGCTCGAGAGGTGAGCTAAGCACATGGCATGTAGGGGACAGAGACCAGATACACCTTCGTCTACTCCTGCTCCATTTCTGCACTCAAGGAAAGGAGAGTTCCCTCCTTACCTGGCTGCTCCATCCAGCTTGCTCCAAGAATAGGCCCAGAAGTAGTTTTGGCTCTGTCTAATCTCCCTCCTGTTTGTTACAAGGGTTTAGTGGGAAACACCAATGCCCATTGCCATAACCACAAATACATCCCTTCACACCCAGCACAAGGAGCAGCACCTGTGAGCCTTCAGGGTTGCAACACACACCCCAGCATACCCTGCCCCACCTCTTCAGACCTGTGAAAAGGTACAGGCACGTGCAGCTTTCCATGCAAGTGAGGGGGATTTTGCCTTCCTGTGCTGTGGCTACACATTTATCCAACACTTTTCCACACACAAACAGTCGGCCCACAAGCACAGATGGTGCATGATTCACTCTGGGGCTCTGATCACTGACTGCTGCTGGCTTTGGATCAGGCCCACGGTACCAGTAAATTACTGCAGGCAGTTGTATCATTCAGTAATGGTTTTGCAACAAAAGGCTCCAGCTGCCCTCCCTTGAGTGGTAGCTTGGAACGAGGAGTCCAGTACAGGACAGTAGGACTTCAAACATCTCCTTACTTCTGGCAGTACCAAGAGTGGAAGAAAAAAACTTGAGTTGTGAAGGGCTACACACTGGATCAGCAAGGTAGACTGCTGCAGCCATCCTTCAGCCCTGCTGGAGCCTGTGGTCCTGCTGGTACTTGGTACATCCCACTGAATCCAGGGGAGAAGCAGCCAGGGCAGCAGCTGGAACACTGACCCTTCTGCTCCTGGAAATACTCAGCATAATTAATTCAGGGACAGATGCATCTGGATGATTTAGATGCAGCTGAATGATTTACCTGTACCACAGCAAGTTGGAATTTGTGCCTTAGCATGTAGGTGCTTTTCCAAGTTGTTATTATTAACAAATCTAAGAGAAGGTTGCTTTCTTTAAACACCTATAAAATACTGCAAACCCTGAGTTATCCTTCCGGATAGGATGCCCAGACTATCACAGGTAATATTTTGTGAGTGTGTTGTCATGGCCACCCAGTGATATGTATTTAAAGGTGCCTGTAGGGATGTTATCCTGACACTGACTTTTGAGAACAAACTCCAGGTAGCAAATGGGGTACAAACAAACACCTCTCTTCTGGTGACACATGGCCCCATGACCTTCTAGAGAGGTTGCAAACACAGCATTTGGCTTAGTTCTGAAGCCCCTCACCCAAAGGCCATCAGATAGCACTTCAGGTGGACGACATCCTTTGCCACTCTGAAGGTAAACTTATTATTCACCTCTGTGCTGCCTAGAGAGTAAATACCTCTCCATGGACCAAGGAAGAGCATTGATTTAGGAATGACCAGGCATTTCCCTTCGTCCATGTTGGCACAGTCCTTCAAACTTCTTTATTTGCTCATGAAAGCAAAATATTTAAGCACAAAACCAAAACAGCTGGGAACTGCAGTGGACATCACTGACCTAAGAGCAGCCACCATATGGACAGGACTGGGAGACACATTGTGCTAGATTAGTGTGCCGGTTTGGTGTTGTGAAAAAGCTTCCCTGATACGTTGGTTTTTTTGTTTGTAAATAATTACAAATATTTTGCCCAGATGGTGTTTACATGGCTGCCTAAAACACTTAGTATTAACGTAGTTTCAAATTTAAAAACAATTGGGACAAATGCTAGCAATTTCAAGATAGCTATCTCTAGGTACTGAATCAGAGCCTAACTCTATGAAGCATTATTACAAATAAATTTGTATGGGACTTCTAAAAATAAAATTTTAAGGTAGACAGCAGTTTAAAAGATCACCCCTTTTTTAGTTCTACTTGCTTAAAATGGAAATCATTAACTAACAAAATCACTGACTTTTATTCCATGAACACTGGTGGAATTAGAGTTGTGCCTACATTATTATATAAATAGTTAAACAGTACTATTTAGCCTTTAATTAAAATTTCTACAATCATCTGGAAGTCAAAAAATACTTGTTATTTCCAAACTGTGAGCAGAAGGAAGAATATTTACAGAGCAAATTTCCCTAAATGTTGATTTACAGACTGTAGGAATACTGATTTAATTTTAAAATAAGGTTTTCAGATGTTTTTTTGTTAAGAAAACCCAAACACTTTTTCATCTCATTTGACTGTCTTAACACATCCTTAAAATAATGAATACACTGTTATGCCTACACACACAAAATAAACAGTGCATGCAGAACAGCTGTGATGTGAACCTTGCTGTTTATTTAAGGAAGCACTTGTTTATCTTTGTAAAAAAACTTAAGAAAACAAAAAGTTATTTCACTCTATAAAAAGTGTTTGTAATAAAAATCATTGAAGTGCAAAACAACAGATTTATTCCAATGTAGTTTCGCCTTTTGAAGCAGCCAGTAAAAATATAAATTTCAGATGTAGTTTGATGATATTTAAAAAGATATCTTCACTGTACCTATTAACAGTTAAAGCACAGACCACTTGTGGCAAAGCAACTGCTGATTACCGGATAGGAGCAGAACTGGGCTTTGTGTTTGTTACAGGCAGAAACCAAATTTTTTTGAGAAGGTACTGTTGGTAGTGTCATGGCATGGGTTGGAGGTGACTGGGTTGGAAGGGATTCAGGAGGTAATACAAGTTGTCTCCAGTTCCAAGCAAATGCAGGTTAAGCATGGAATACAATAGGCATGGAATTTCAAGGATTTTATTCAAAGAAAGAAGCAGTAGTAACTGTGAAGGAGAACAGCCCAATCAAAGCCAAGTTTATGTAGTGTCCTGACATGAATCAAGAACTTCTATATTGTTCAGGAGGAAACATTCTTTCTTTTAAAGACTAGCATCTAGCTCAATGACTTGATTCATGCTTTGGCCAGGCAAAAGTAGTTTAGAGACACCCCACAGAAGTTGCCCCCTCACAGAGGTGAGTTGCTGTCCCTGACTGGCACCTGGACGCTGTTCATAAAGCAGCTGCTGCTGAGGTCTTATTGTATGCAGCCAAACCATCGCTCATTTCATCCCCAATAATTAGTTATAATGCCACAGGGAGAGATTTCTGCTATAGGGAAATAACAGACGCATTCTATAGGTTGCACATGCAACAGTCACCATTTAGCTTTCCATTCTGGGGATTTCATATTTTGTTTGCTTCCTCCCTTCACTGAAGTCTTCTGAAAACCAGAAAAAAATGCATATCTAACCTTATCTTGTATGCAGTGTGCTATAAGTAATGTGAGCATTTTCTGCACACAAATTGAAAAAAAGAGCCAAAGGCTAAAATAAGCTGAGCTCTTTCTGGGACAGGCACTACCACTCTTCATTCCAGGAACTTTGCAACAAACTCACTGTTCAGAAAGGGGAATGAATTTTCTTCAAGCCACTATGCCACTTCTCTGTCATACCTGGCCCTACTGCAGGCTAAGAATGATGATTCAAGAATGACCTTCACTTATACCCAGCTACTATGCAAAATTAATTGGACTATTTAAATTCAACTAGCTGTGGTTATCTAGAGCTCAGTAAAGTTCAAGAAACTGATAAAACCTCAGAAAAATATGCAATTATAATCTGGAATTAAACAGTGAACTCTAGACACAGAAATAAGAAAGGAGCAATTGAGACGTTTATTCACTTTAAGGAGATATGCCGAAGACAGCAGCTGTTCATCTAAAGACAATAAGGCCAGAATATCTTTTAATTCCTAAAGAGATTAAATAAGGAACTTGAATGTCTGAATATCAACTGAGCAATTTGCGTGTAGTCAGCCGTGAAGTCACTAGTGCTGCTAGGTCAGTCTGGTGGCGAGCTCAGCATTTGAAAAGGTCATTAAATGCTGTTTGGGGATGAACAATGCTTTCTGACACAAGAGGTCCTGTGCATCTCTACTTGATGTGGCTTGGTTGTGTTTTCTATCATATTTGTTCTCCTCCTACTCTATACCTTTTCCTTAAGATACACAGTGCACTTCAAGATGGAGCCTCTGAGTGCCGGAAGGTTTCTCCAGGAAGATTCAGTATCCATTAGAAGCCTATATTAATTGCTACTCCCAGGCATCCTTTTCAGATCTGTAAAAGAAGAGATGTGATCCCAAGGCAATACTGAGCATTTCACAGTCTCATGCAGTAATGAAGGGATAACATAGAACAGTTGCTGTTTTAAAATAGAAATTCGTGGTTTTGTAGGGTCAGTGGTATTTTATTGGACTTTTCATGCCTTCAGCAATTTAATGACCACTACAGATAGCCATATTTATTCCTTACTGTTTCTAAGTTTATTATCAATTGCCTCATCTTTTCACACCAGCAGTGTTTGCCATGTATATGAAAAGAGATATGCAGGGGCAACCAGGACCCTTGATATGGATTTGGAGGTTCTATTGTCACTATGTGATGGAGTTATCCAGATTGATAGAGTAAAGGTATGTCTGACACACAACCATGATCTGCAGTCACATTTGTGGAAGGCAGTGTAAACACACTGCAGCCATCATCCTGACAATTTATATTAATAAGAGAAAACGTAGCCTTTAAAAGCAAAGGGAGAATGAACACAAAGGAATTGCTTTTTGGATACTTGGGCCTGATCCTTGCTGAATTAACTTCACCTCTCCACCAGTTTTGCTACTGCCAGATGTATAAAGTGACCTCAGTGACAGGAAAAAGATTTTAACGTCTATTGAATTACTGTAATTTCTTGAGCTCACTTTGCAGTGTTTTGAGGCAAACAAAATGCACCTTTGCAAAAGCATGTCTAGTCAAGTTTGGGGGTGAGAAACACAGTTTAGGAGGTTTTCTGCATCCCTGTCTTCTTGCCTCTCTGGGAAGACTCTGCCTTAATCCCTGCCATGTCTCAATGTGGGTACCCTGGTGCAATATTTTTGAGAGATAAGGACACCAAGGTCGATTTTAGGAAATAGAGAACCAAAAATAAAGAATTCTATGAATCCAGTGACATATTTCAACTCTTATTCAGCTATATGGCTAATCCCAGTGAAGTCTCTGGAAGTCAGTATATACAGGCAGCTGTGATATACTGAGCACAGAGGTCCTACATCTAACAAGCCCTCTAACAGCAATGCACAGCTGAAATTTTTGGTGAGTCAAAATCTTGGGACTTCAGGCAAATGAGCAAATGCTTAGCATTAATCATGCACATTACTCATTTTTATCAATTGAATCAGTTGAAGGTGAGCTTGAAGCAGTCCTAAAATTAGTAAAGAAGGGAGGTAAAGCGAAGAAAATGAATGCATAGATATTATTTTCCTGGTCATATAAATAAATAAAATAAAAGACTTGTGATTTTTTGCTGTTTCTTGCCATTTAAACTGTACCCAAAAAGGAGTTGCATCAAGGGTGGATTACCCTGACATATTTTCCCAGCAGTATCACACGACAGTTGCTAGCAGAGAAAGCAAAAAAAGCTAAAAGGAATTGCAAAATGTTTGAGAGCAGGCTTAGAAGAAAGGCTAACTTTCCCAGACTGCTGATATCCAGCCAGTCTAGACCTGCTGACTGCAAATTCCCCAGTTAACCACAGTCCCTTGTGTTGTTACAGACTCCTCTGCTGAGATTAACAACTGTTATTTATCTTTGCTGAGTTAACGTGGACATTAAAAAAGGAACAGATCAACTAAAGTTAACTAATGAAGGCAGGATTTTCCCTAACTTAACAGATAAAAATTAGATCAACATGATTTCACAGAAAAAAAACCAAAATAAAACATATGTTCCATGGAGATTTGAGACGGCTTATTTGTTACAGCTTAGTGTAGTGTCAGCTGCACAAACAGCACAGTATTTTGTGTTACATCATCCCTCGACAGCAAGTGCAGCCTAAGGCTGCCATAAACTACCAGGCATGACCAGCTATTCATTGTCTTGGATCAGTCATTCCAGTGGAGAATGTACAATGTTTTGCTGGCACAAGAACACCACCGGTACCTTCAGAACAATTAAGGGTGACTTGGCTGTCCTCCAGGAAAACCCTGCTTCAGTGTTCATGGTAATTTAGAATCACATCAAGCTACCATGGTCATTGTCAGCCCAGCAGTGGGTTTTACAGGTCATTTTCCCAACATAAAATGGCTTAAAATTGAAAAAATAAGTCCAAGGTTGCCAAAATTAGTTGTCTATACTGGGATGTAGCCCTGATGTCAAGTTACTAACAGGAGTGAGTGCCACTGGTGGAAATCAGGCTCTTTCTCTAGGACTGTACATTATCAGTAGGCCACCCACTGCTGAAAGTGGGGTTAAATCTCACTATTCAAAAGGCCTTAGGGAGTCTTTCTTTAGTTGATTTCCTCTCTCTAGAAGTAAAGCCCACAGCCTTTTATTCTGCTTATAGAGACAACATAAAAGACAACAATCTGTCTTCTCCTCTGCAACTGTATTTTCCATACTTGAAGACTGCTGTCATATCATCTCCTCGCATTTTCTTTTCTGGCATAAACTATCACAATTCATTCATCTGTCACTCTTAGGCGACATCATTCAGAAACCTTTTGCAATTCCTCCAAATCTTTTTCAAAATACAGCTTCCCAAACTAAACACTATATCCATTCTAAATGGGAAGATTATTTCCAGGGATTCCTTTTTATGTCCCAATGCAATGCTTGGTTTTCTTATTGTCATAGCCTAAAAATATTGACTCATGGTTATCTTATAAACCATGGCAAACCCAAAGCCCCTTTTTTTGGAAACAGTACTTAGTCTGTGTTTTTCCCATTCAATTTTTATGCAACAGATTAGTCCTTTCTGAATACAGACACTCCATCAGGTTTAAGAACTTTTCTGCATTTTCTCCATATAATTCCAATTTTCATTTCCTATTTCCATGCACTTTCACGTGTCTTTGTCATCTGAGAATTTAACAAGCACATTCTCCACCTCATCTTCTTATTAGTGTTTCACATAGATCTAGAACCCAAGATCAGTCTGCAAAGGTATTGCTCTCATCTTGACAGTAAACCTCTGATAGCTACAGTTTGAGTGCAACTGGCTGTAGCTCAGCTCTCACTGTAGCTGTTCTCATTTATTTAACCCAAGTGCAAGGCCTTTGGAGAAATGGCATGAACTTTGGAGATATGACACGAACTTCTCAGTTTTGTGAATTTCCATGGCCATACTGTCTTTTAAGAGGGTAACACTACACACAATGCAAAACAACAGGGCCTACTAATAATTGCATTTGTACCAGGTTTATGGAACTATTCTTGCCATTTCTTTGTTGGTCCTAGACATATTTACTCCCACATTAATAGGCTGGCTTGAGCACAAGGCCTTCTATTTCATAAATGAATGTAAGGTCTACGGGACAGAGCCATGACAAAGAATAGCCCGTTGCTGACATGCTCATATTTTCAAACAGCAATTAAATCAGTTGCATATATATCAAAGCAACAATAAGCCTTGACATTTCCCCATGTGAGTGGCACCGTTACAGCATATTTAAGCATACACAGTTAGAAGTATAACATTAGCAATATGTTTGACTCAGTATCACGAACAAAATAATGACAATCTCTGTGACAGAAAGTGTATAACCTAAATGACATATAGTGGACAGGATTCACTAAGAAATGTCAAATGAAAATAAGGAGATGTTTTTTGCTTCACATCATTATCAAAATCACCTCACACTCCTCTTTTCCTTCTCTCAGATACTGCCATGAACACAGGATGCTGCCCTAAGCCCAGGTGTTACCTAGGTGTCTAGGTGTTGACTGTCCATAAATCAGTCTAGTTTTGGCTGTGTATTACTGAAATACTTTGGGGAGCAAACTTGCACCAATATGGGTCATTTTCTGGCAGGGGAACTGGAGAGCAAGTTCAAGGAAACCAAAATGATCTGTAAACTGAGAGTTTGGCTTTCAGCATATGCTGAACAGAAATGTCCTTGACCATTTCCCAAGTTGAACTTCTCAATAAATTAACATGATTATTTTTATTGCTAAGAGTTCAGTGTATTAAACAGAAACATCAACTTTTTTGACCAAGATCTGATAAATTCCTGTAGTCTGTTGGGGTTATTTTCTGTCCATTGCTTCCATAAGAAATTAAAGAGTTGTCTGCTTTGCCACACTGGCTGTGGCACTCCAGCTGGACTTCAAGCTTGTTTATGCTATGTACATTTAAAACAAGCTTGCCAGATGGAACAGTGAGTTCTTCCAACATACACCTGCCTCAGGTCTCCCGAGCTGTGACATATGGCTTGTAGGTAATTGACTGCCTCAGAAAATCATCCCATGCAAACAACAACTTGGCCTTGAGTAGCCCCAAATTTTTTACCAGCATTTCAAGAAGCTTGTGTAGGAAAATGGCATCTTTCCTACTTCAACAAACAAACAGGCCAGAAAGGCTTTCATCAATGCTTTTAAATTTGCCATTCACAGTCAAACTCTGCTGCATTTGAGCAGAGGCTACTTTTCCACATCAGGTGGCCATAAATGCTAGCTAGAATTAAGAAAAATAGTGCAGGAACTTTGGCCTTCATTCATCACTTTGTGATCCATTTAATACCAGATAAATTTCAGCAGGGTTCTACAATAAGCTGACAAGAGTTAGTGATGGGTAATATTAATATTGCAAAGTGAAAACTGAAACTTGTAAAATTAAGCAGTAATTCATTCATATGTTGCCAGAGCATGAGGGAACCATAAAAATTTTAATAATAAGCCTAAATTTCAAAGATGCCCCATTGCTATAAAGCTAATGCAACCATCGATTTTCCAGGTCCCCTTGGCTTATTACAATTCCACCAGCTGATGACCAGGAGAGAATCTGGTTGCAGGTTACCACCATGCTGGCTATTCCTACTGATGCATGTGCCGTGCAGTGAGCATACTCCCAAGGACCAGAATGAGGCCAGAAATTCAACCCAGCACACCCCCTGCTAAGAAACAAGCACAGTCCTGACATGGCTGAGTAGCCACCGTGCAGCTTTTCAGCATGCTCAGGATGAGGGGCTGTGGGACATCACGCCGTGGCTCCACAGACCTATGCTGTACACCTGCTCTACACAGTTTAATGCAAAACAAGTATATTCTAACAGCTCAGTGCTAGGATTTCGTGTGTGACCTTGGGTGCTCTTCTCTAAGGTTATCATTTTCTAGCAGAAGTCTGCATTGACTTCATAACAAGTCTCATTTTCAGAAGGTCTTCTGTTATAGAAACATTATGTACTGTATGTATTGTGGCAATGCACACAGTACATACAGTAAAGGGGATGTAAATAGAGGGCTTTGCTTAATAAACAAAAACTTTACCCATAGCACAGAACTGGTATGAAATGGCCTAGACCTTTTTTTCTGAAACTGTTTCATGTCAGTCTCCACAGCACCAGATGACAGAGGGATGGGGAATGATCCTTCTTCACTCACTGCACCAATTTACTGTCACCATTTCTGTTGCTTTGTTATTTTCCCCTTAGCTGTTAGTCTTTTCTAGTCCTTTGGTTCACTCATATGAAAATACTGGGGCAGTCATTCCAAAAGAGAAATGGAAAGCTGTAATCAAAGTGAGTGGGATGTAATTCATCTATCACATAGATTGTCATCAGTGGTTTTGTGCAAAGAATCCATAAAAAAAGAGCTTGTACTGATACACATGGGTTTCTCAACTCCAAGACAGTAATGATTATTGGGTTTTGACCTCAATTTGGATTTTAATTTTCCTCTTGAGAAAAAAATCCCTCTTCATTTTGTTTCCAACATAATCCCTGCCTTGCATATGAAGAGCAAGACTGAAAATGTAAATATGTTCAGTTTGCTTGCTCTTGAATGTTTGATGTTAGAAAAAACTAGCTAATGAAAGTTCTTCTTCTCCAAGTATTCTAGTGGAATGTCATTTGCAATGCTAGAAAGCAGTACTTGGAAAGCTTTATAAGTCATATAACAGATTGGCTCCTAGTGCTGCAGAATGAGGCTTTTTTAGCTTTCTGAAGGACCACATGTTTGACCTTCCTGAAACAAATTACTGCCTATGTCCTTTGATGCCACCTTTTTGGATAAAAGACATCTCAGTTGTGTATGGAGGTCCTTAGTGTCAACAGAGACAGCTGACTGTCTTTTCCAAATGCCCCTAATTTGTAGTTTTCTCCCCTCTTCCCAGCTGGAAAATGCAACTGAGTGACATGAATACTCACAAGCAAAACTGTGGCTCACATATATGCACATATAGATACATATAGAGTTATCTATAAACATATACTTATTTATACACAGGGGTTGAACAATCAAGGAGCTCAATAGAGGTGAGGCTGCTGCAGCTGCCTGTCCTCAAGTCTAGACAGCAGGGAGGCTGAGTGTGTATTCCCACAGGCACACACACACTGTATAGCACCTTTGTGCATATATATTGCCAGCCACATACAATAACAGACACATGTCGGGGTGGCCCAGCC
>VZTJ01003534.1:0-44544 GCA_013397795.1 Orthonyx spaldingii
AATTTTATGTATTTATTTAATTTTATTTTACTTTGTTACTTTATTTCATTTTATCTTATGTCATTTTATTTAATTATTTGTTTCATTTTGTTTTACTTTATGTTACTCTATTTTACTTTATTCTATTTATTTTACTTTATTTTATTTTGCCTTATTTATTTTGCTTCATTCTTTTTTTATTCTATTTTATTTCATTGTTTTATTTTTTTATTCCTTTTTTTTTTTTTTTTCATTCTGTTTTTAAAGTCCCCAACACCCAGGGGTTCCAGGAAAAGGGGGGATGTTCTCTGGAGGGCAGCAGCCTTTCCAAGGTAGAGCCTGAGCTCTCCAAAAGCAGGCAGCTCGTTAGCTAATACATTACACCAATCAAGGAGAGTTATCTTAAGCCACAATTAATCTGCTCCCTGGCATATGTTGATAGGGAAGCATCATGCTGTTTCTTAATTAAAAGCAAACGGATTAAAAATGATTAATAAGAGTATTAAATATTCTCCTAAACTAAAAGCTTTGGGATTCTTGGGTAAATGGAGCTTTACACAGGTCTGTGACTGTATCGCAGCTTCCCGGGCTGGGCTTTTTTCCCCCTTCCCTGGAATCTTCCTTTGTATGCAGGGAACGTTGCTGCATGGCAGGGGCACGGGAGGGAGTGAAACCCAACGAGTTTCAAATCATAATAAGGAGAAAAACAATGAAATAAGCAAAATCTTGAAGTGACATCACTGGGCTGAGACAATCAGAGACATCGTGTCAAAGAAAATAAAATAATCCTGGGGTTTCTGAAGTGTGTCAGGGGCTGGGATGGGCTCTGAGCCCGAAATTCCTCCCTGTGAGGGTGGGCAGGCCCTGGCACAGGGTGCCCAGAGCAGCTGTGGCTGCCCCTGGATCCCTGCAAGTGTCCAAGGCCATGCTGGACAGGGCTTGGAGCAGCCTGGGACAGTGGGAAGTGTCCACTCTCCACAACTCAGGGGCAGCCAGAGGGGTCTGCTCTGCTCCCAGGGAACAGGGACAGGAGGAGAGGGAACAGCCTCAGCTGCCAGGGGAGGTCCAGGCTGGATATTTGGGGAAATTTCTCCATGGAAAGGGCTGTCCAGCCCTGGCACAGATGCCCAGGGCAGTGTGGAGTCCCCATCCCTTGGGGATTTAAAAACCGTGTGGATGTGGCACTTGGGGATGTGGTCAGTGGTGGCCTTGGCAGTGCTGAGGGGACTCGAAGACCTCAGAGGTTTTTCCAACCTTAAGGACTCCGTGATTCCCGGGTTCTGTGGCCCAGAGGTGTGGCAGGTCCTGGCTGCAGCAGGGGGTGCTCAGGGGGTGCCACCACAGTGTCACCACCCCCAGCTCATTGTCATTCTGCCTTTGACTTGGTTAGTGATAACAGAGAAGGATAGTGCACCTTTAAATGAGGAGCTTTGTGTTTAATTACCCAAATAAAATGACATAAATATGAATGAGTGCTAATGGCAGTACTTGCTTTTCCGGAAACCATTAACAAAACGATTCTTAAATGATTTGTAAAGAAAATGAGAGGAGAGGAGAGAAGGCTGTTAGGGGCTCACACACTCCTGAGTTTCTGCACAGCCAACTGTCTCGCAAATATCAGGTGAAATGATCTTGTGAAAGGCAGAAAGGGGGTTTTGGCCGAGGGTTCCAGACACTCGAGCTGCTGTGCCGTGCCCTGTTTGGGTCAGGGATCCTGGCCTTGCTGGGGACACCAGGCTGCAGGTGATGGGGACTCCTGGGTCCCAGGAAGGTTTATTTAGCCCTGGGAGAAGCCCCAGAGCAGCTGCATCTCAGGGTCAGCCGTGTTCCACCAGAATCTGGGGAGCTGATAACCAGGGAAAATGGGATTTATCTGGAACAGCTCCTGGGATTGCTGCAGCTCGTTCTCTGCCGCGCTGACCAAGCACCTGCTTGGTCGCCTTCCGTCACATTTATGGCAGGAGATGCAAGAGAAAGAAATAATCTTTGAACTGGTGCTGATTGCTGGGTGTGTTTGTGGGGATCCCCAGCCAGGTGTGTCACCCACAGCTGCCAGTCCAGGAACTGTGGGGTGAATTTGGGCAGGGCTGACCTGTGGGGCTTTGGCAGGCCTACCTGTGGGACAGCAACAAGGACCTGGTGGAGTGGCTGGAGAAGCAGCTGACGGAGGAGGAGGGCGTTCGCTCGGTGGTGGAGGAGAACATCAAATACATCTCCAGGGATTACGTCCTCAAGCAGATCCGGAGGTGGGTGCAGGGAGGGGCTGTGGGGGCTGCTGTGGGGTCAGGGATGGCTCCGGAGTTCTGCCCTCCCCGTGGCCACCCCGGGTCACACGCTCAGGGCCCCAGTCCCTGTGTGTCCCCACCTGCCACCAGCAAAGTGTCCTGAGGGAGCGCTCAGCTGCTCCCAGCCCACCCAGGGCCGTGTCCACTCTCCCACAGCCCCACATTCCATGGAATCCCCCCGGAATTCCCGCTGGGGGCTGCCTCGCTCACCTCTCTCCTCGTTGCAGCCTGGTCCAGGCCAATCCCGAGGTTGCCATGGATTCCATCGTGCACATGACCCAGCACATCTCCCCCACCCAGCGAGCCGAGGTCGTGCGGATCCTCTCCACAATGGACTCGCCCTCTTCCACGTAAGAGCAGCGACTCCCGCACTGCCCCTGCCCGGCCGCGGAGGAGGAGGAGGAGGAGGAGAGCCCCGGAGCTGGGAACTGCCCTTTGTCTGCTCGGCTGCACCGCCACGGGGAGGCTCAGGGAACGCTGCAACTGTGACAGTTTTATTTTTTCGAATCAGGCTGACCAGAGGAAGTGTGTCCTTTGGCCAGGGACATGAGGAAAACGTATAAACACAAGCGCCTGCGGAACCGAGTCCCCGCTGTGCTCCTGTACCTTATTTATTGAACGCAGCGGGGCTGGCCGGGCCCGCCGGGCGATGAAGGTGCTGCGGTACCGTGAGGCCTTGGCACGGCAGGGCAGGGACACCCTGTCCTTCCACGGACACCCAGCCCCTGCAGGGACACCCTGCCCTCGTCTCCTCCCGCCCTCGCCCGGCAGCTCCGCGCTGACAAGTGCCAATGTCCCCCTGTCCCCTGTGCAGGGACCCCCCGCACCCCGGCTCTGTCAGTGGTGATTTGTGTGTCACCCTCTGTCGGTGGTGATTTGATTTGTGTGTCCCAGTCTGTCTCGTCTCTAGGTAGAGGCAAACCAGCCTTCAGCTGCTGTGGCCGGGGCTGTCCCCGCGCCCCCAGGAGGCTCCCGGGCTCCCCAGGGCTGCACAGGTCTTTGGGGGGCAGGATTTGGGGGGCTGAAGCCCCCTGGCCTTGCCTTGTGCCCAATTCCTGTAGAACAGGCTGTGAATTGTGTGAAAGGCCCTTGTGGAGGTACAAGAGACCAAAGTGCAGCTGCTCAGCATTTCTGCTCGCCCTTCCCTGCTTGTTTTCAGGGATAACAGCCCCACTGTGTGTCCCTGGTGTAAGTGCTTGTCCCGCTCCTGGGGGCAGCAGGAGGCAGATCCAGGCAGCTGAGGGAGGAGAAAGGACAGAGCCAAATCCCCCAGAGGGGTTAGAAGTGCAGAAGGAAATCCCAGTGTAAGGATCTGAGGAGTTTTTCTCCATCATTCTGCCCTGCCCCAGAGCTACCTGTGCTTGGCTGGGGAGGGGCCACTCTGACTCACCTGGGCAGGTGGAAATGGAAGAAAGTGTTGGGTTTGGGTGGCAGGTAAGTGCAGGAAGGGGTGGCAGCTGCTTAGGTCCCCCCTGACCCAGCCCAGGTACCCAATTTCTTTGTACACATTTTTTATGTAAGACAAGCTCAGAGAAGCTGCAGTGCTGGAGGGAAGCACAGCCCACCCCTCACACACAGCTCCTGTTCCGGAGCGCGCTCTGGGCAGTCCCGGGCTCACGCCAGTGATGGTCCTGGAACAATCTGAGATCGCACAGCCCCTCCTGTAGTACAGCAGGAGGGGCTGCAGGTCAGAAGTACGGTACATCAGAAGGGCTGTTCTTCTGAGAGAACTAATCAATGATGCTGCCAGTGCCTCTCACCTCTCCTTGCTCCTCCTGAAGTGCAATGCAGCCCTTCTGCCCGTGGTGCCAGTGACTGGAGGTGCCAGCCCGGCGTCGCTGCTCCCCTGCCCGTGGCCAGCAGAGCTCGGCCACCTGCAGGATTTGCTTTTTCTTAATAGTTAAGAACCCTAATTTGATTTATGAGATTTTTTTCCCACTAGAGCCCCCCGAACAAGCCCCAAAGATGCTTTTGCTTACGCCAGGGTGGGCTGCAGCAGGACACACGGACAGAGAATGTGTCAGCCAGGCAGGACCGGGACTTGTGGGGCTCCTCCTCCCCTGTCCCCAGGATTCCCCCTGGTGGTGTCACCAGAGTCCCTTTTCCAGGACAGCTGCAGGTGCAGTGGGAGTGTCCCTGTGCCCACTGGAGCTGTTCTGCCACAGCCCCCCCATTTCAGTGTTACAGCACCGGGTTAGCCCCACTTAATTTGGGGGTGAAGCTGCTCCAAAAGAATCTGTTGTGTGACACTGGGGTCTGGCACCGGCCCTGGGGGTCTGGGTCTATGGGGGCCCTGTGGCAGCAGCTCCTGTGATGGCCCCAGGTGTGTGGGGGGGTCACTGGGCAGGGCGGGGGAAGCCCCTGGGTACGAACGGTTCTCGCTGGTGCTGAAGTATTTCACTTACCTCAATTTCTTTTAATAAAAAGAATGAATTACAGCTCTGTGGCTGCGAGTGGAGTCTGTCAGCCCTGTCCTGGGCACAACAGGGGAGCTGAGCTTTGCTCGAGGCCGGGGCTGGGAGGGTTCTGTGGAGCCTCTCCAGGTCAGCTGTGCCCTCACCTGAGCTCCCAGCTCAGCCCACAGCTCCCCAGGCCCCCCTTCTGCTCTGCCCCTGCCCCTGGTCACGCTCCCGGCTGGCTCCAGGCCTGGTGGTGGCCACTCCACATTCCCATCCTCCATGATTTATTCTTAACATCACAGTCAATGGGACAAATGGGGGAGAAAAACCCCAAACTCAGTGACTGCTGGTGAGGTGGGAGAACTTTGGGACCCTCTTCTCGGCACTTCTGCAGGGGCAGGGATGGTTGGACTGGATGACCCTGGAGACCTTTTCCAGCCCCACTCGGTGCCCTGGTCAGTAGGAGCCTGCAGGGAATGCCCCCCAGGACTCTGGCTAAAGGATCTGATCCACAAACACCCCTTGGAGGTCTCCACATTAAAGGTGAGGTTTAAATTTGCCCAGAGCCAACACAACTCCAGCAGTTGATTTTTTTTCCTGTTTCTCAAACCAGAACTAAGATGGTTAAAATTTGGGGGATGGTGAGGGGACAGACCCTACTGAACTCCAGCATCACGTTTAAAACTCTTTAGCCTAAAATATCTACGTATTAAAATGCCAAGAAAAGACGTACCAAAGCTGTAAGCTCTCCAAAGCCCAAGATCAAAGTGCCATCATCTTTTAATGTAAACCTTTTGTTGCATCAACAGTCTTAAGAGGGATGAGAGACATCAAAATAAAAACTGAGACAAACTGGGGCTTTGTAGCTGTTTTTTGTTTTAGTCTCTTCTCTCAATTTGGGCCATGAAATAGGTCAGCTCCATTACTGATCAGCCTTCCCACAAATATTTAAAACAAATTGAATTGCACACCCAATACCCATCACAATTACGCCAGGCACAATAACTAAATTAGCAATTCAACAAAATAATTGGAAATGCGATTCTCTCCATTCCAGAGCCTCCCCCGGGGGTTTGGCCGATCTATGGGGGGAAAACTCTGCTTTACTAATTCTGCAGCTAATTAGAGACACACTTGTAAATGAAGTTGTTTGTCTGAAAGTTGAAATTCTTCGCTGTGGCGGGGTTGGGGGGAGAGGATTAACAGAACCCTCTGTCCCTCCCTCTGCACACCCCAGTCCCCAAAACACCTCCGAGTGTTTTGCTAAGGTGTAATGCCCATTTGTGGAGGTACTAATTAGCAGCTGTATCATGAATTAATAATTAATATTCTGTTGGGGTGGGGGTGGAAGATCTCACTTGCTATTAATTGGCAGCATTAGGAAAACTTGGTGGAAATCACCCTGGTTCTTTCTGTGTGTCCAGGAACGCTCTGGGAGCTGTGCCGGGACAGGAACTGGGGCAGCTGGGCCAGACTGGGGGCACTGGTGATGCTCAGTCCCTGATCCTCCCTGGCCCAGGGCCCGTCCTGCTGTGCCCAGCTCCGGCAGTGCCACCTCCACGGCCGAGCCTCCCCTGTTCCCCGGGGCTGCGCTTTCCCTGCAGCACCTCCTCATCCAGGTAAGGCCCCTCTTCCTGCGGGAACCAGCGCTGCCTCCGCAGCAAGGTCAGAGCTGAGCGGTCCCGAGCAGCCCCGGCCCAGGTGGTGGCAGGGACGGGGACAGGGGGAACCGGCTGCTCCGGCGCTGATAAGTGAATTCAAAAGCGCTGCTCGGCGCGGCTCGGGCTCTTATCTCCTCACACAAAACCGGCGAGCAGTTATCACATTGGAAGTGGTTTGTATTATTACCCTTTTAACATTACAGCCAGAACAGGAGCAGCAAAAGGCACCGAGAGCCCCCGAGCTGCGGCTGCAGAGGACGCAGGAGTCACTCGGGGGGGTGGCACCGCTGCAGCCACCGGAGCCCCGAGCGGGGCAGGACCGGCTGTGACAGCCCAGAACCACCCCAAAACATGGCATTCACTGCCCTCGACACCTCCCAGAGCTGGGGGATTAAACCACGGGGCTTTAGTGCTGTTGATGAGCACAGGGCTCTGCTGGTGCTCGGGGCAGGTGATGGGATGGGGACAGAACCCCAGCTCCAGCAGGCCCGGGGTCCCACGGGGTCCTGCCTACTGCTGGGGACCTGGAGCTGATGGGGACAGGGCCTGGCACTGCCAGGATTTCCCACGGGAAATGTCACACAGGGAGCTGGGAGCTCCCTCTGTGCTGGAGCAGCCCACGCTGAGCTGAACCAAACCAGGGCTGCTCACCTGGCACAGGTGACAAGAACCAGCCCTCCCCTGTGCCCAGGGACCCCGGGACCCTGCTCCCACAGCTCCTGGGTGTGGGGTCACTGAAATCCCATCAGGTCATCAGTGGATCCTGAAATCCGGGGGCTTTTCTGCCCGGACCACAGAGCTGGGGAGGGAGGGAGGGCAGGAAAGGGAATTCGATGCACCTCCCTGGGAGCTGCAGCTCCGCTCCTCTGCGAAGGGGCAGAGATTTATTCACCCCTGAGTTCCACCCAAAGCCAATCCTCACCTGGCACTGGCTTTGCTCTCTGAAGGAAAACCTGAGTGTTCCCCCAGGGCAGGGAGGTTCCTGCAGGGATCACACCGGGACAAGCTGCTCACAAACCTTTTTAATTGCAGTGCCCAAACCCCAGCCAGGGACAGGGGAGCTCCGTGGGACAGGCCATGGCCATGACACAGATCAGTCACACCAGAGAAGCCCCATTTCTGATTGATCAGGGCAGCTCCCAAATTCCCTTTATGGGGATTTACCCCCCCACTTCTGACTTTTGGATATAAACCCCACAAACCCTCACAGGAACCACCTCTGTCCTGTGCTGGGATCCTGCCCGGGGTGTCACAGCCTTGCTGATGACAGTGGCTCAGAGTCAGAGCAGCTGCAAGAACTGAGAGTGCAGGTCAATGCTGGGCTGGAGAAGTCCCCAGGATGTTCCTACAGCAGCAAGATCCCAGCACATCCCTGTGTCAGGGTCAGCAAATGTCCCCGTGTGTGTTCAACAAGCAGAACGTGAACAGGGAGCTCTGCTGCCTGCACAGGAGCACCTTTCCTCTGTTTTAAGGCCATGTTAATTATGTAAATGACATTTAAATCCTCTGGACTGGTGAAAAATGGAGTCACACATTCCCAGCACGCAGCCAAGGATCAGAACAGGGCACTGAACCCCCCCCAGCCCCCAAATCTCCAAGGTTTTAACACAACTGTGGGGGACCTGACTGCAGGGGGGGCTGCATTGTGTCCCTCCCCCCACTCCGTGCCCAGACCCCAGAATCAAGGTCAGGAATTTAAAGGGAATTGTTACAAATGGATTGTCTTTGGGAGGAAGCACTCCAAGCTGGACAGGGGTGTTCAGCCAGGCGCACGGAGCCCCACTCCTCCCTCTGATCTCGCAGGATTTGATGCTTCTAGGGAGGATTTTAGGGACAAACCAGAGGCTGGAGAGAGCTGGCTCTGCTCCTGGGCAGCCTGAGGGAGCAGCTGAGGGCAGGAGCAGCTGGAGAACACCGGGAGCTCAATCCCAGGTCCTAATTCTGCTCCGCTTCTTCTGCGTTCGTGACTTTTCCAAACAGCGACCGATAAAGCTCCGTCCTGGGGAAAAAAAGGTGGAGAGGGAAAAGTTACTCTTCAAGGTCAAAATGGAAGCAAGAGGCTGCCACAGAGCCTCCACTCCTTCACATGGAAAGGCCTCGTGTAATTAAAAATGTGTTCGAGGATTTTATTAATAAATACAGGCAGAGGGGGGAACTTGTGTGAGCCCAGTCCCAGGCAGGGCAGAAATATGGAAATATTCCAGTGTGGCTGGATATTGGATCTCTAGAGAATGAGGGCTTCTGTAAGTTTGCCCTTTACAGACAGGCTCTTCAAGTAAGAAAACAAGATTGAATATTTTAATAGGATGTAGGGGGCTGTGAGGAGGATTCAATCACACAGCCAACGTGGGGCTGTAATTTGGTTTTCATACATTTTCTTGGACAGTACTTGAAAAACAATGAAAATGACCTGGCAACAAGATTCCAATTAATATCCCATGTGCAGCAATTCTGATAACAGGAGCAAATTTCCCTTAAAAAAAAAAAAAAAAAAAGTGGGCTGGTGTTATTTATCTTTAATTTTAGAACCAGAGAACGTGAGCTGGGGGAAAGGAGGGGTTCTTACAAACCAGGGCATGGAGGAAAAAGCATGGGAAGAGCTGGATTTTCTCTAACTGCAGTTCCTAAAGCCTCCTGCCAGAGGCTGCACACACGGAGGGGAGTGTTGGGTGCACACGTGGGATTTTCCCTTCCAAGCACAGCAAGATTTGGGTTTGGATCTCCTTGCAGACACCTCCATGGGAGGACTCCCTGTCAGCTTCCAAAGGAGGAATTCCATGTGTTCAACAGTGGTGGCAGAAAACCTTCCCAAGGAAGGCAAGGAATGAAGTCTCATTTCCAGCAGTGCAGGACGGACAGACATGGGTTTGTCCTGCCCACAGGGAACAGCCTCAAACCTTCCTCAAAAACCACCCCAAAGGCACCTGGGAAAACCCAGAGGGGATGTGCTCCCCTCTCCAGGCTCCCTGGGCCCTTCTCCCTTTCACATTCACCCATCTATTCCATCCCCAGGAACGTGAGGGAGTTCAGAAGCAACGTGCACGTTTTGGGGAACAGGAATTACCCAAAGACAGCAAAGCCCCACGAGCAGCACCCCAAAGTGCTGCTTCTTTGCAGCCTGGGCCTTTCCCACTGGGGGAGAACCCAGGAGGAGAATTCCTTGGGTTTTTGTCTTCATTTTCATGGGTTTGATGCTCTCCTGTGGGTACAGGAGTTCAGGGATCGATGCTGAACTTGCTCCAATCCCACAGATTTTAAATAAACAGCCATTTCTCAAGCCAGCAGGGCCCAGGGAGATTTCAAGGAAGAATTTGTCTTTGCTGGCAGAGGAATGTTTGCTGGCACTGGCAGGCTGTGACATGGAAACTCCAGGTTTTGGGGTCAGGGAGTTCCCCCACTCCCCCAGGAAAGGCACTGGCAAAAGGACCGGGATGAAGCAAATCCCAGTGGATCTGTGTGGACAACGACACAGCAGGGACAGACCCTGGCAGTGACAGCACAAGGAGAGATATCAGCTAACCCCAGCACCCCAAAACAGGGCAAATATTTCACCCTGAAAATAAAATATAAAATAACCCAACCTTTTCCCCGCCTCTCCTCATCAGCCAGGCTCCCTTCCCTTCACAGCCTCTCCCCTCAGCAGGATTTAACCATGCAGAGAGTAAAACTCATCAATCCTCCAGGTTTAACCTTGTCTCTGTTTCAATTCACCAGGGTAAGTGCAGATTTTAATACTTTCAGCCCCCTTAAGGCTATGCATAATGAGCTCGGATTTTGGTTAAAAAAATATAAAATTTCTCTCCTCCACCCACAGATATTAAACATCAGACTTGAGCCACTGGGCTGAAACAGCCAGGGCCACCTGGAGCTGGGGGAAAGGTGACTTTAGCACAAAGAGGTCTGGAGGCAGCCTGTGCTGAGGAATAACCTGTGCAGGTAATTAACACAACTTCCACCTCAGGTACAGCCAGCACAGGTCGATACAGGGGTCTTCCCTGAATTAAAATTTAACTCACCCTTTATTGCAACCCACAAAAGCAAGTAATGAGCACTAACATTTTTATTTCTTTTAAACTGTCATTTAGGCTGTAGAGGGGATAATTACCTATTTCCACTGTAGTAAGGTTTTATCACCCTTAGTGAGGCATTTTCTAATTTAATATTTTTACTGTATTATCATAAAACCTGTTTCTGGAAAAAATGATCAGGAACCACAGAGCCATTTGCCATAAACCATGTGTGTGTAAGGACCTTGGCTTAATTATTTATGCATCCCTTCCAGAGGCTGGGGATGGCACGTGGCACTCCCCACCTGAACACTGCTGCTTCCAGGTCACTTTTAAAAATTAAATAAAGAGAACAGCCAGTCCAGGTGGTGAGCTGGGCTGCTGAGAGTGCTTTTCCTCCTCCAAATCCCAGGTATTGCTACTACAGACATTTCACAGGCACAACAGAGGGAGAAAGGAGAGCCCTGGATGAATATTAATAGCACATTTCAGAAATCTGTGTGAAGCATCAAAATACAAATCACAAAAACTCTCAGCAGATCCCCAGGAATCTCCTCTGCCCACCAAACACACAAAAGGGAAACCAAACATGTGAGAGAGGAGCAGCCAGTGCTGGGCTGTTCTCTGTAGTTACAGTCATGTTATTTCCTTTTTTAAAATGCAGTTCTGTAAACCAACAGAAGAACAATATTAAGGGGGAGAATTCAGTTTCTGGAGGGTGTTTTTTTTTATTAAAATAGCAATAGTGCTCCAGTCGCTGGGCTCTTCAGCAAAAATACCCTCCAACCAATTCCTCTGCCTTTTCCCAAGCACCTTTTACTTCTCTTCTTCTACCCCAAAGAAAGATAATTTAGAATTTGCCACAAGCAGTACTGACATGAGAATATACCCCATTCCTACTGCCATCCTCCACTGGGAACTATGAATTTCTAATTCACAAAAACTGGGAAAAAAGATAAAACATGAACACCCGTGGAAAACACACCACTCCTGATGGGAACTGAAGGTGGCTGATGGTTTCTTTGGAAAACTTTTTGTCTGTACCAGACAGGCTCAGCTGCTCAGGGCAGGGTGCTGATGACACCCAGGCTGGGGGTTCAATCCATGCATGGACCAGTCACTGAAGAGTTGGGCTTCATGATCCTTGTGGGTCCCCTCCAACTCGGAATATTCTGTGAAATGTTTTGTCCAGCAGTGTGAAATTCAGGTTAAAGTGCCCAGCAAGCAGAGCAGGTACCAAGAAGACAAAATAAGCCTTTAATTTCTCAATAGAAATGAATTTTTCTCTTAAAAAATGTTCCTTCCTCTAGAAGTAACAGCTCCTCCAGGTGGGCTCGGTGTGCTCAGTGCCCAGTGGATGTCACCCCACCTCAAACCCCAGGTATTGCTGCTCCAGGCAGGCAGAACAAGCTGAAACCATTTATTCTCAGTTTCTCCTCAAAGGCTAAACCAGCCCCAACTCCCAGTCAAACCCTGAAGCAAAGTGGGATCCTTGTGCACTCCCACAGCTCCCAGCACCCATCCCCGTGTGGGGTCACTGGGACAGGGCCCAGGAGCTGCCACTCACCCTCTTCCCTGGCCAGAAGCTCCAAAGGCCCACCCAGCTCCCGAAGGAGGCTCACGAAGGCTCCTGCAGCCCCCTCCCTCCCAGGCAGGTCGGGATCGGCTCCTCTGTGCCTCTGCAAACGCCTTCAGCCCCACGGCTTGAAATCACCTGGGACCCCTGGTGTGTGCCCTGGGAGCAGGCACGGGGTTTATAAATATTTCAGAAAGCTGGTTCTGGCCCTAAACAAAGGCACTGTGCACCTCTGGAGAGGCTGGATGAGGGATGGGGACAGGAGAGGGGACAGCAGAGAGATGGAGCTCAAGGCACTGTCCCCAGACATAGCCAGCCCCAGGTTCATCCCTGCCACCAATTCCACCACCACCTCCAGCAGCACTCAGCCTCCTGCCCAGCCCTGAGCTCGGCACACGGGCATGGAGCAGAGCTGGAACCTCTCTCATGCCAGTTTTGGTGCCATTTTCACAGGAGCTTGTGCAGCACAAAGCACAAAAGATGTGGAGAACCAGCAAAACACAGGGATGTGCCAACAACTCCAGCCTGCTCCAGTGGCTTGTGCTCCTGCAGCTCCAATTTCCCCAGCAAATCCATCAAATGCTGCCCGCCCAGGCTGGTTTGGGATGGGTATTTGAGCAGAGCAGGCTCTGGGATGCTGCTGGGAAGTGCCCTGTGCAGAGGGAACCATTCTTTGTGTACCTTCCCCCCCCATTCCGAGGACGATTTTCCTTTTTCACAGCTTGCCTGTTTTATAACAGATTTGATGCAGGAGAAGACAAATTGTCTCACAAAGGAAAAACGACAAATCATCTCGCAGCCCTTAACAGGTTATTTTTTTTTCCCCCTTAAGAAGGAAATTTCCATACCAGAGGCGCCTGTCTTCTTGCCAGGGATGTCAAACATCAGCTGTGGGGACTCGGCGATTCCAGCCCAGTGCCACCAGCTGGGTCCCACAGAGCCTCCAGACTGGCAGTGAACCCACCCAGCCCCTGCTCCAGCACCAGCCCTGGAGAGAGGACGTGGGTGCCACACTGCAGCCCCGGCAGCCCACCCAGGCACGGGCTGGGGGGATTTTAAATAAAACAAACAAAACCAGACACAAAGGCAGAGATTTCAAGGCCAGGTTGGATGGGGTTTAGAGCACCCTGGGACAGTGGAAGGTGACCCTGCCCAGGGCAGGGGTGGCACTGGATGGGCTTTAAGGTCCCTCCCAACTCAAACCATTCTGGGATTCTACAACACCAAAGCTGTGGTGCCTCAGGATCAATCCAAGCAGGTTCAGTTTCACAGGATAATGTGTTTTTCCTTGGTTCCAGACTGCCCTCCATGCTCCTGCTGTTCCCTTTGTTTCCCAAAGCAAAGCCAAAGCAGGACCAGCTCTGTTCCAGGCTGTGCCTAAATGAACTTGGGGTCATTTTCCTCACACCAAGAGGGTCACTGGGGTTTGTGCCGTGCAGCACAGGAGCTGCTGGTGCAGTTCTTCCAGCAGGAAGGCTTTGCTGCCTCCCAGGAATTCTGTCGTGGTGAACACACTGGATTGACAATCACCGAGCCCAAATTCCCCCAGTAATCTGCTCTCGTGGTGTTTTAATACCCCCAGTACAAAGTGAGCCAAGTTAAAGGCTGGTATCTCACCAACCTTTTTTTTTAAATTTTTTTTTTATTAAACTCTTATGTCATATAAGTAAATTAATCTTTTAATACCAGGATTTCCTGCTACGTGCCCCCCTCTGCTTGCAGCAAGGCACACTGTGACAAAGCAACTGCACTGAAGGGAGAATGCTGATTGGGAAATGCACAGGGCCTGGCTGGATCCAAGGGAAAGGCTCTAATCCAAACCTCACTGGCAGCTGGATAATCTGGGTGTTAATTCAGCCTCCCAGCAGGAGCCACTCTGTTCCTGCAGCAGCAGCAGAGGGCTGGAGGCTCCTGTGCACACAGGACCTGAGGCCATGGGACCGTGGGGTCCTTTCCTGCAGCTGATGTGGGATTTCAGGAAGCGATTCCCACCTCAGTGGTGGTGGCACTGCAAGGTTTGACACAGGCCCATCAGAGCCATCTCCTCCCTCTGATTTGGCTCATAAAGGATGGAAATTCCTCCTCCCTAAAGAGGATCCATTTGCTGAGGCATAAACCAACCCATATAAAATGGGATCTATTCCCCCACTTTCCCCCGGTTGTAAACCCCCCTTTGGAACTCCAGCATGTCCCTCGTGTCCTGCCTGACTTTGCTGCAGAAAAGGCTCCTTTTGGCTGCTGCAGAGCCCGGGGTGCTGTGTTTAATGATGATGGATGGGTGTCCTTCCCCCCGGGGGGGTGGGGAGGGGTCACACGTGTGACACTGCCAGCCTGTGTATCAACAGCAAATTATAAACCGTGTCAATCCCAGCTAATGCAAAGCTGTAATCCTCTTTAACAAGAGATCAAATCAGTGCCATGAGTTATGTTCATTCTGTAATCTGATAAGAAATAGAGTGAGCCTCTAATAAAAGAGTAATGAGGGCCCTTAATGATGCTGTTAAAAGGTAGCGCCAGTTAAAATATTGCTGTTGTTGCAGCTGATTAGATCACTGTTGCATATTTGCACAATCTTGTTTTACCTGTCAGAATAACCTGAGTTGTCTTGGGAGATAAAGGTGTTTGGACCAAACATCTGTGTCCTCAGAGGATGTCTCTTCCTGCAAGTTACTGTCCTCCAGAGGTGAAATTGGGATGTTCATCAGCAATTTGATAGCAGCCCTTGTTTTCCAGTGCCTGTGTTTAGTCTCTGTTCCTCACACATGGACAGTGCAGAGACCTGAGGATTTGTGTGCCACAGCTGACAGACAGCCAGAACAAACCCCAGACCCACACACAGCCCTTCCCAGAACACCGACTGCACCTGGCCTGGCCCCGGGACTGAGGACACCTCACCTGCCCACGGCCTGCAGGTCCCCAGGGGGCATCCCGAGCCTCAGCTTGCCCAAAAATACATCTGCCTGGCACAGGAGCTTTCTGCAGTGCACAGATGTCTGAGCTCCTGAAACAGGAGGCTTTCGGGGCTATGACTGCACAGAAGGTCTGGGTTCAACCTCAGCTCCAGCCCAGCCCTGTGTGACACCTTCGGGATCCCCAAGGCTCCTGCCTCAAGGATCTCTGGACCCAAAGCCTTTGGAGATGGGGCTTTGATCTCTCTGTGCCCCACTTCCCAAAGCAGAGGGGACTGCCTGCTCCCAGCTCTGCTGCACGAGGTGCTACTGAAGGATGCCACATCCCAATGATGGGAAAATCCCATTTCAAGGGAACTCCAAGAAGGGGAAACCACACGAAGCCACCCTCAAACCCAGGAGAAATCATCACCAACCTTGTCCTGCCCTGGACAGCTCCCTCTCCTCTGGACAAGCCCCAGACCACACTCCCAGCCCTGCCTTTGGGTTCCTTGTTCAAGGCAGAGCATTTACACAGCAATGACCTTGGACCGATTAGAAAAACCTTGGCCCAAGAGGACAATAAATGTGTTAAAGTCCATAAACACAGACCCCAAGGCAGCCATAAAAATCACTTCCCAGTGTATGTTTTAAAATACTACCAGAGAGGGGTTAAAACAGGGGAGGGCTGGAGGCCACCAGTGCCCCCCACATTACAACATAAAATATGTGAGCACGGGGTTAAAGAGCCTTGCCCATGCTTAGGGTGCCTGGAACATGGGCAGGGGAAGATTAATTGTGCCTCCCCCAGTGCTGTGACTCCAACCAGCAGCAGCAGAGAGGCAGGAAGTGGCAGTGATGGTGACAAAGGCAGGGATTTGACTTGTGTGTTTCTCTTCTCGAATTCAGGCTGTAAAATCTGGAGTGATGGTTCATCCCCTTCTCCTGGCAGTGCTCAGGCTGCTTCTCCTCACCCAGATTTCTTTTCTTTCTCTTTGCCCAGGCTGGGCACTGCCAAGGAAGAACCAGAACCACAGCACCACTCACTCCCTGGGCTCTGCACCACCCCAAGCCCACCCCCATCTGCAGACACATATTCATTTATTTATTTATGTACTGGCATTTTCCTGCTGTCTTCCTGCCCCTGTAGCCACTGGCAGAACTTACAGGGGATGCTCTGCCAGCTGTTTCTACACCCATTTCACACACACTCACTGGCACTGTGAAATCTCTCCCACTACAGCACACAGTGTTGTTCAGAGGTGTATTAATTTTGGGCTCATGCCTTTTAAGTGCCTGACCAGAGAAAAATAAAACTGGCTCGGAGCACAGTCACATCTCTGTGAAGTGTGTATGTGCATTTTCAATCCAGTAATTGACACTTGCAAACAACAAAATTTCGTGCTTCTGCCACAAAGGGAAGCTGTTACCGTTGCTGCTTCCCTCTCAAGCACACAGGCCTGGCCTGCTCTGTTTAATCCACCTGCAGATGTGGAATTATTCCTGCCTTGTGTGGTCCAGCTGTGCTGGACACAGGTCTGGTGGCTCATGGCAAGGGCAGGGGTATTTTAAACGGAGCTGTGAGGTGACCCCAGAGAGTGGCTCTGGTTTTCAAACAAGTGACTGAGAGCAGCACATCTCTTCATTTGGGGAGGGCTGAACCAAAACACCTACAGAGGACTCATTTTCACTGCAGTATTTTGAGTGTGTTCTATGTCTGGATGCAAACACAAATGGTGTAAACTGGGGAGGAAGACAAAAAGTAACACCCAGCTTTTCACAAGAATTCCCAGTCAAATGTGCAAGGGCTGCTGCAAAGAGGAAGCAAGAATCTGTTCCCGCCTGGAACAGGACAAGAAATTGTGGTCCTAAATTACAGAGGGAAATTTAAGCTAAACATTAGGACCACTGGCTGGAGGAACAGATTTGACCCTACCACATTTATTTTTGTGGTGAGAGGATCCAAACAATACTGAACAATCAGAGCAGCTGGGCTTTGTTCTCACTTCAAAAAAAAAACTGGAGAGAAAAAAACCAGAGTAAAGGAACTCTGAGAAAGATGCACGGATGGAACAGCACAGGTCCTGTGGACACAAAGCATCTCACTGCTCTTCCAGAAGTCCCTGCAATCCCCCAAAAGGCAGCAGCAAAGCAGCAGCAGGTATTTGGTTTCCATTTCACAAACAGACAAATGACATCTCTCCCTCACAAAGCACAAACATGTTCCACAACCCAGGGGAAAGATGTTTCTCAAGCTTTCTACATCCATTCACTGGAAAAATTATTCCACCTCCTTTGCCACAGCTTTTGGAGATTTGGGTTTAAAGTGTATTGCTGAAGAAATATGGGAGAGCTGTCTGGTAACTATGCACAAAACTTCACTGGTGTTTTCTTTACTAATTACCACATTAAAACATTATAGTCCTCCAATAAAATTCTTTACTCTTTAAATAGAGATAAACACAAGCAACATAAAAATCTTGAGTGAATCTTGAGAGAACTATTCCAGTTATTAACTGAGCTGAGAAAATGTGTATTAACCAGAATTTAGAAGTTGCCATTTTTGTTAGAAGGCAAATTCTTTTTAAGTTCTGATTCTACCTGAAGATACCAGGTAGCTTAGTTGTGTATGTAATTTCAAACTAATTCCATAAAACTGGGAAATTTCAAAATCAGAGGAATTCTAAAGCAGGAATGAAAATGTAGCTGCTGAGATTTATGACAACTTCTCCTTTGGTGTCACAGTAATTACAGAGTGCAAGCTCAGCCAGGCTGCCAGGACAGATGTGACCAAGACACCCAGGCTATGATGCCAGTGACAAATGGGGAACTGATAAGAAGGACTGGAGAGGGTGACAGGCTGAAGAACAGGTCAATACCATGCTGTCATGGAGCCATTTGAGAAACATAATTAATCCCTTACTCACCTGGCATCATCATTCATTGTGCACTGGTCAATAGGTGCCATGAAGCTCACCAGCTTGCTGTGGACATGGTACCTGAGGAGAGCAGGAACGTCAGGAACTGCTCATGAGAGGGAAATGCTGCTGCCTGAGCAGAACAGCCCAGCTCCCCAAGGCAAGGCAGGGCTTTCCTGGGGGCTGCTCCCTCAGGAGGCACCCTGGAGCTGGCAATGCCCCCTCCCTTCTTAGAACAGGAGTAATCAGATGGAACAAGGAACTGAGAAACAGCAAACCCTTTCTCACCCCAGCGAGGGAGAGCACAGGCAGCACCCGTGGATTGTGTCAGTCCCCACCCAGACTCCCAGACAGACAAACACCCCCTCCTTCCCAGCCCCCTCTGACCTGCCATCTCCATCCCCTGCTGGACCCTGTGCCCACTGCAGGCAGCAGGAGCCCCAGACCTGCTCCTGCACCCACCTGCTGCCCCTCCTTCCCTGCTCTGTGCTGTGCAGGGCCCTAAAGGATCAAAACCCCACTCTGGAGCCATATCCAGAGCTGGAAAATCTTACCCTGAGTAACTTGCAAAGGAGCATGTGAAAACAAAGGAAGAAGGAGATGGAAAAAGGCCTGTGCAGAGATGGGCTGGGGCAGATTCTCAGCATCAAATACTGCTGCAAGCTGTCCTGCACCTCCAGAGAGAGGAGCCCCTCCCCATCTGCCACCCTGGGCAGGAGCCTGCAGGGATTTCATGACACGTTCAAGGACCTGACATAGAATTTAACAGCTACTGAGAACTGTGAATGCAAAGGCTTTACAGCCCTTGTCCAGGGGCAGGGGATTCCACACCCAGGCGTTTGTGTGCTCTGCCTGCCCACCCCAGCTGGAGATGTTCCAGCCAGGCTGCTGCTATTTTTAGAGCTTGACAAATAGCAGGCAAAAGGATTCACTAGCATTTGCCCAGAATCACCTTTCCACTCTGTCACCTCTGCACTCCCTTTTGTTTGCCTGTGCAGGAGCATTCCCTGGGGGGTGCAGAGCTCACAGCCCATTTCAGAAGGCTCTTCAGGCACAGCCTCACACAAGGGCTTCTCTGCACCATCCAGCCTTTGTCACTGGCAGTGCAAGGAGCTGCCCTGGCGTGATGCTGAAAGGGAGTCAGGAGCAGCCACAGACACCAGGTCACAGCCTGGGTCCTGGATCCTCAATCAGGGCTCCTGCAAGGACAGCCTGGCACGGGCACAAGGCCACTCAGTGCATCCTCTGGCACGAGCTCTTTGTCCACACTCATTACTGTCACATCTTTTAAACCAGGACTTTGAGAACCCCAGTCTAGCAGATGTAAAATGTTTCATTTCACTGACAGACACCCCATATTGCAGTAGCACAGATCAGAGACCACTGACATGTGAGAGGTGTCAAACATCCTCCTCCAAGCTACCCCCACCAGGCTTCTTAAGCTCGATTTTTGGATCTACACATTTCCCCTGTTAATGTCCAAATTTCCCTCGAGTCAAGGGGAAGACTGACTGCTTCCTGAAGATCCTCAGCCCCCACAATAAACCAGCACATGGCATCCAAACATGTAATGGCTGCAATACTGAAGCTTTGCTAAAAAAGGAAGAATTAAGGAGACAGATGAAAATTGGTGTTAAATACTTGGCTCCCCAGGATCTCAAAGTCCCTCATGAAAGCAAATTTAAGCACTGCTGTCCCAGTTTTAGAGAAGAAGAGAGAAGAACAGAGGGTCAGGGATGTGCCTGGGGTGACACTGACTCTCTCAGTGGAAGCACCAACTATTTAAAAACACCCATTTGGGCCCTACTGGCCTCCTCTGAAAAATGCAGGAGTTTAACTGCATCTTCATCCTAACCACAGACAAGAAGACTTTTTTTCTTTTATTGATATTTTCCCTGCAGGCTCAGTACAACTTTTATTTAAAGAAGCAAAAAGAGGCATCTACGATGTCAGAGGCACCTGACTGGGGGGGAGCTGCTCTCCCAGCACTGCTGAAGGCACAGACTGCACACCATGAGAGATTTCCCCATTATTCCTGGAGGTTTACGAGACTGCCTCAGTTGTGTGATGTTGTCAGGAGTTTTGACTGAATCATGAATATATCCAATTATGTGTGATGCTGACAGAAAGGAATATTGATAGTCAATAATTATAGGCTTTTCAGGCCAACAAAGTAGCTCTTCCCTCTTACAATAAATTATCTTATGACATCTATCTTAAAAATTGCTATGCCAGGCCTGACCCAGACTGACTCCACTGACTTTCTATCAGATGCCATCTAAACTCAGGATTTATAGTTTACTCACAAAGGATGGTTAATGTGGTGGATTTTTCAGGAAGCAGAGCAGCTTTTCAGCATCCTCCCTCCTCCACCACAAATCATGCTGGACTCAGGGAGACTCAGGGACCTGCTCTGCAAAGGGGAAACACCTCCTGCTCTCCAGGCTGCTTCCCTTTCCACGTGGAAGATTCCTCCACCAAGTTTAACCCCAAAGAGTGATCCAGGAGGGAAATGGTTCAGAGACAGAGGAAGCTGTGATGTGAGTTACCAATAAGGAGAGGTTTGACACCAAATTCCAACTGGCACTCAATGGGAAACAGAGATTTACCTGAGCTATTTCTGCTCATCTTCCCCTGGAGCTGCTGCCCAGGTCTCAGTCAGTGAAATGCAAATTCCACAAGAGGGGTTATTGGCCTCACTGGGAATCGCAGCCCCAAGTGGCTCAGGGACATTGCAGCACCTCTCTGGTGTTTCCTGAGACCAAGAACCCCTCTTGCCAAGACTGACTGGGGCAAAGCTCACAGGTTGCATCCACCCAGCCCTCACTCAGGCTCCAGGAACATCAGGATTCCCCACTGGCTGCCCCAGAGCAAGAAATGCCCTAAAAGTCACAGATCAGCCAACACCCCCAGAGCCAACAGAGGTAAAACACACCCAGAGCTGTCAGACCTTTTTTTTGTAAAATCAGGACTTGTGATTGTGTGTGCTTGCAGAAGGTGTCACCCACCTGATTCTCCTTCCCTTGCTGGCTTTTCTGTCCACTTTCTTCTTGATTTTGCTCCGTAACTTCTGGATGGCCAACCACTGCCTGGGAATGCAGAGCAACAGCAACACACCTGGAGGAGCCACCAAACACTCCCAGACAGACTCCCTGAGCCCCACCTGTATTAAAAGCTCCACTTCTCAAACAGAACTTCCTCAAGTCAAAGAAGTTTCCAGCAGGGAAAAACTTCTCCTGGTTATAAATATTTTTTTTAACTGAAGAGAGCGTCATCTCACCTGATTTATACAATGAAAACTCGACATCAGGGGAAAAATCTAACAAAATCCAATTACTGCAATCTTAATATAATCTTAATTACTGTAATCTATTTTATTGTAAAGTCAGATAAATGTACAATGCAATCATCACTTAAATGTAATTTTGTCTATATCATGTTAAATTATAGTGAAGAGCTTTCCATAATATTCCAGACGTACACAAAATAAATTTGACACATTGCACTAAAATTTCGGCGATATTTTACATGGAGAAAAGTTGTTTCACCATCACAGAATTTCCTGATGCATTTTCTTCCCCTCCTTGTAGATAACACCCCCAAAAATTGTTTCAGGGAAGAGCCCAACTCAGCTTTTCCAGCTTTCCTTTGCTTTTACACTCCTCTAAATTCGAGCCCGTGGCTGTTTCAATGCACACTGCTCAGGAAGTGGCATTTGGAAGATTCTTTATTTTCTAACTCTAGAATTAAACAGAGAAATAAGAGCTGCCCTGCATGGAATTTACTTCTGCATGCAGGAAACATTCCCTGATACTGTTTTAATTGTACAGAGTCTTTTTTTTACAGCAAGGATACACAGGAATTGCTTTGACTGATATCAGAAGGTTTGTTCTTCTAAAACAACAACCAAGCAGACTTAATAAAGAGAAAAGAACAAATTTCACTAGTGGGAAACCAATTTTTGTGCAACTTAGTGCTGCAGGAACCACTGAGAGACAGGAATATCTGGACCAAGACCTTCCAATGGGGAAATATCTCCAGAGGATCACACACACAAACAGCTTAAAAGTCAGCCTCGGTGATCCATAACTCAGGAATACATCAGAGAGGATGAGCTTCCTGACTGATGTCATCGTGTCTGAGTAATTCCTTCAGCAATTTCTAACATCCAGGTGCTTTTTTCCAGACTAACTCAGTATTTTGCCCTCTACATTGAGCTGGACTGGAAGGCCCCAGGTCACTGTGCTGGGCTGTCACAGACACTCCCCACTCACCTGCCCATGGCCACCTGGTCGTTGGGGTCCAGGGAAGTGGTTTTACGCTCTATCAGTTCTCGCAGCAGCTGCAGGAAAGACAAAAATCCCATTTAAAACAAGTACAGTTGTTGTGTACCTCACTCCCACAGGCAAGAGGTGCAACAGGGGCAGAGCTGCAGGCAAAGCTCAGCCCCACAGGGCTCCCCCACACTCCTGGGGAACTGAAACTTCTCAGACAGAAGCTGGGCAGTGATGCTCGCTCAGAGAACAGCACAGCAAAATCCTTTTTACAGCTGCAGCAGGAGTGCTCAGGCAGCCTTTTCTACTTCTTTTCGTGTCCTGAGGGCTGGGGTTTGTCCTCTGTGCTTCCTGCAGCCCGAGGATGTTGTGCACAGCCTTTCTGGAGCCTTGCTGGTGCTGTGTGTTTATCACCACGCGCTGCAAACCGCGCGTGCTGTGCCTTGGGTACTGGCAAGATACCAACACAAGGAACAGAAATAAACCCTCCAAAGTGAGGGGCACACACTGCTTTATGGATGGCAACCAGTGAAGCTACTGCCTGAGCTCAGAAACACCCAAACCAGACCCACCTGGAACCAGGATCCAGGCAATTCCAGGGAAGGAAGGATGTAGGATGCTTTTCCTCCACCCTGCACTTCCCTCTCCTTCAAGGCATACATCACATTACCAGTAAAAAGTGTGATTCAAACATAATTAAAAACCTGCCACTACCTTTTTTTTTTCTACTTGCTTATTTTTGGAGATTATTACTGCAGCAATTACATTTAAAAATTCCAGGAGCCAGGCCACTGGTTTATTATCACTAGAAAACAGCAAGCTACTCCTTTGCCCTGTTTATCTGATTGATTCCCAACATCTTTCTGGCACACAATCTATCAGTTTATCTCTGCCACTTCATCACAGTCACTTCTGGCAGCTAAATACAAGATCCAAATCCAGTGTTACACAGACACACGACACAGTAAACCTGTGTAACACCGCCACTCTGTAAACAGCTGCCCTTAAGGCTAAGCAGAAATGGGATCTTGGTCTCCAGTCAATATTCTGTCAAAAGCAAGGTGGGAGGGAGGCTTGGAACAGCAGCCAGGAGTGGTGCAGAGAGGTGAGAGTGGTTTCCTGCTGCTCCAGCAGTGAGAGGTGCTTGCTGTCTCCTCTGCTTGTCCTTGGCACGATGGGCACACACAGCACCCTGTGCTCCCTGGGGAAGCAGCTGCAGCACATTTCCTGCAGGCCTTGGCCCTTCCTGCTGGCCCAGAAATCCAGACTGAAAGACCAAAGAGTGCCCCAAGGTCTTACAGCTGTGCCCACACTGGTTAGAACAACACCAGAGGCAGGGCTGGATGGGATATTGGGAAGGAATTCCCCCCTGTGAGGGTGGGCAGGCCCTGGCACAGGGTGTCCAGAGAAGCTGTGGCCGCCCCTGGATCCCTGGAAGTGTCCAAGGCCAGGTTGGACAGGGCTTGGAGCAGCCTGGGACAGTGGGAGGTGTCCCTGACTGTGATGGGGTGGAATGAGATGAGCTTTAAGGTTCCTTCCAACCCAAACCATTCCACGATTCCAAGATGCACTTTTGGGGCAGGTTCCTAAGGCTGAACCAATTCTGTTGACCTGGGGCCTTCCAGTGTTCCAAATGTTCTTCCAGTGCAGTGTCACTGTGGGACAGGGGACACTCCTGGGAGAGCAGAGGGAGGCAGAGATGAGGGAGAAGTGCAAAAAAAGCAGGAGCAAGAGGGAAATTAGGAAATGGAAATAAAAGCTGTGAAGCATCTTGTTACATCTAAACAGCGAACGTCTCCGAGCTGAGGTTATAAATCATGCTAACAATGGTTACTAAAATAAAAGTGGATGTAGCCAGAGGCTACCACTGAAAAAGTCAGCCCAGGCCTGCCTGGCTGCCTTTGGTCTTTAAGGATTTGATTAGTTTTCTGCTTTCTGGTTCAGAGTCTTGCATCCAGCCTGTGCTCCAGAGCCAGCCAGGGCTCGGGATACAGAGTGAATGATAAATTCATTTACTGAATAAAGCAACACTGTTTTCCCAGCACAAGACTTAAACCACTTCCCAAACGGTAATATTTCATTAAGCCTGGCGATTCTGCTTAAAATTTATTAGTCAAAACAGAAAACTCTCATCAGACCGCATATATTCCATTAGGAGTGATATATGGTGTCTCCCAATGTCTAATTATTAACTAGGAAGTGTAAGTAAATCACCATCAGCGTTAAGCCCTGATGTGTGAAGACAGAGTTAGGCAATTCCAGCATCAAAAGGCTTTGATTTGAAGCAGATGCTGTTTTGCTTTCCCTCCTTCACCTCTTCCCTGAACTTGCAGAACCTCAGCTCAGTCTCCCATGGCAGCAAACACAACTGCAAGGGAGCACAGCCACGTTCCAGACTCCCAGCTGCTCCTGCCAAGAGCTGGGAGCACGAGGACAAACCGTGGGAGCAGAGGGGAGCTGCCAATGCCAGCTGGATTCTCCCTGGGAGGAAGGGGTGGTGTTTGCCAGGAGAGCTCCTGCACGCCTGCTGCTGACCCCAAACCCTTTACTGACACCAAAGCCAAGATCCCTGCTGCAGTCTGTGAAGGGCTTCCCAAAGAACTCCCCGAAAGGAGCTCCCCTCGATGCCAGTTAGAGAGATGCACACAGATTCCATTGCACAGAATCAGAGGGATTTGGAAATGCCATCAGGGCGTTGTTCAAGGGTAAGAGAGACTCATTTCTCATTTTAGAGGTCAATTTCCATTTGAGAGGTTAGGGCTCATTTTCATGCACTATCTATCAGTGTTCCTAATCCTGCACTCGCTGACCTTTCTGATTTGCAGACCCCTAAGAATTTCCAGTTGAGACAAAGAGCCAAGGAGAGCTGAAATCAGCCTCGTGACAAAAGGTTCGCTTGTCTTAGACCTTACAGAGCAAATCTCTGGGCAAAAAAAAAAAGTCTATCTATAGATCCTCTTTCAAGCTCCCACTCAGTGCCATGTAACAACATTTGGATTTCTACCAACACCAGAAAAAATTTAAGTTTGCAGCTGAAATATTATTTTAAACTCCCTTGAAATGCTTTTTAAAAACTTAATTTTCTGCAATCTATGTATAAATGCCTAAAATGCAAGCTGAAATCACCGGACAGTCTCTTTTTAAAACCCATCTTATTCAAATTCAGGTTTGTGCAAGATGCACGGATTTGCCTATTTTCTAATAACCCATTAAGAGAAGTTCCAAATTAAGCTTTAAAATGTGTTATTAACCATCTAGTCAGCCATTTGAAAGATACATGCCTGTGATAAGAGTATTGTATTGCCATTAACCTGTGGGACGGTTCGAGACATCTCTTATTCACACAAAACTCTAAATGCATCTAATTAAAGCCACCAGATCAGCTGTCCATATTAATCACTCACCGGTTTAATTAAGGTAAACCAGCTTGTCACAAAGCCAGGCTCCTCTCTATTCTTCACCATTATCGACTTTTAATAGTTCCCTGGATTAGTAATTCCTTGTTTATGGCATTATCACATTGCTGGGGGAGCAAACCACAGCGTGGGCCCAGGAAACTGCTGGGGACACGAGGGGACATTCACCCCATCAGTGAAGTTTTCCAAGGAGTCACACACTGGGATTTAAGGATGCTCACCTTGGGGAAAAATCCCAGTTGTGGAGGGATGGGAACCCCTCTTTGAAGGCATTTCCTGAGATGTTCCCCCTCCCCTCTGGCTCCTCTCTGGTGCCACAGCCAGGACTGGCGGCCCTGGGTTCTCACAAAATGCAGTGACAGACAGCCCAACCAAATCCAGGGGAGGAGGGAGCAGCAGAGCAGAGGAAAAAAGGGATTATGTATATTCCCAATTCTCCTTAGGCATACCTGCTGCCAGCAGTGATGAACATTTGTTCTGGGAAGAGCTGCTACCAGTGGAACACTTAGCATATGAACACTAACCTAATTCCTGTTGGAAATAAACCAATTTCCACTCTCTCCTTTACCAGAGGAGTATTTCAACCTAACAATAAAACCTCCACTGTAGCATGTCAGAGCAGCAGCTCCCTGGTAGCCGGCTGGAATTTTAAGTCTTAATGCTGCAATATCAGCTGTAATGAATTCTACGTAAATATGACTTCTAAAAATAAAAAGCCTTTTTCTTCCCTAAAGACTGTGTATGAAGGAGAATTTAAAGGAAAAGGAACTGGGCTCCAGCCTCTCACTGGTGCCAGTAATGAGGAACCTTCTGAAACACTTTAACTATTGCCACCCAAATAAAAATATTTCACTGCATTATTCAGCTCAGCTTTCCATCACCATCCAATATGGGCCATGACAGTAAAAACTGTAACTGCTTATAAAATAAGTGAAGAATAGGAGAAATGGCAAAGTGGGATGAACAGGCAGATGAGAGTTAAATCCTGAATCATCACAAAATTCCACCAGACCCACCTGCTGAATTCTACTGAATATTAAGACCTGGACAAGAAAATTGTTTTCCCAGAAGAAAAACAGATTAATTAAAGAGCTTTTTATTATAATCTATAATAAAACAGTATAGCTACTTATTCTGTTATCATTAACTTGTGCACATTCATCAAATCTTGTTCATTTTTACTTGCCTAATTTCACACTGACACATAGAGGAAGCTGCTTTCCAGAGCTGTTCTTTATCTGAGTGTTTACCTTTTGAGCAGTAATCAAAATAAACTAATAATTATAAAATGCTATTTAGAAGAATGAAAACGATCCCAAGGAAAGTCTGGACGTGAATTTAAAGGGGAAGGAAGAGGCAGGTGTTGACATGTGTGCTGCAATCAGTGTTATGCACAGGGGTCAGGGGTTGTGAGCACCCTCAGCTCGCTGCTGATCACTCCTGGATGCAGCTCCCTCCCTGCACTTTATTTCCATGCCCACATGCAGTCACACACACACACAAAGCTCTGCACAGTTCTGACCCAGGGAAAGCAAAGCCATTCAGGGCCCTGTCAGCTCCATTGTGCTGCGCTCTCCCCGCTCTCAATGCAATGTTCAGCTCCAGCTTAGCGCCCTGACAAATCAAGGAAAGCACTTTATGAATCCAATTTATTTGGGAGGTGACAGAAAATACATTTCCCTCAGCCTTAGCCCTGACCTGGCTCCAGCTCCAGTCTCTGCCAAACCCCACTGAGCACGGGACACAGAGCAGGGCAGCGGGACAGACCCACAAACACCGGGAACCTGCACGGATCCTCTCTCCCAGGAAGCATTTTGGGGATGGGAGGAGAGGAGAAGGGTGGAAGGGGAGGGAGGGAGAGAGGGAGATCAAGAAGCCCCAGCAAGAGAGGAGGATGGATGTGCAGCTGCCCGGCGGCCCGGCAGATGTCTGTGCGTGATGTACGAGGCCGGGAGAAGCTGTCGGAGCCGCTGCCAAGGACTGGGAAGTGATTAAAGCCTGCACCAGCCCAAGCACCATATTTCCAGTCCGTGGGGTTCCCAAAGTGGCACCCATGGCTGGCTGTGCTGCCAGATGTTGCTGGTTGGCCCTGCCCCTGCAGCTGGAGCAGCAGGGATGCATCTGCAGCGCTTTCCTGGGAGGGGCCGCGCTCCGAGCCGCTCTCACCCATTCTTCACCTCTGCCCAGGCCTCAAACAACTCCAATTTGCTGCCACTTCCCTCTTGGGAAATGGCCAAGATACAGTTGTGCCTGGCAGAGCCATTTGTTTTACTCAGGTGATTCTCTTCCCTCAATGACCTCTATTAGTTTAAGTTTTAATTTAGATTAACCCCAGCACCCCAATTAACCAGTGAGGGGAGAAGCTAAGCTGGGCCTGCTCATATTTCTGAAATCACGATTTAGCACAGTTACAGTTATTAGAGGGAAAGACGGGGACATTCATCTATTGCTATTCTTTCTTTAAAAATTTAACATTTCATGGCCAAGAAGCACCTTCTCTGCACAGCTCCACCGACTGTCCATCTCAGCTGTTTCTCCACTCCATGAGTTTGTTATACCAACTTCATTTCTTCTGTGTTCTTAGGGCCCAATTTGCCCCCAAAGCCGAGCTTCTTGTCCACTCGGACCCCAAACTCCTCCTCAGCATTACCTCAACAGATTTGGCCCCTTCAATCCCTGCTGCCAACAAGACAGGCCCTCTCCCATCACCATGTGGAGCCATTCTCATGGCAACAGCTCTCTTCCACTCCCCTTACACTTTACTGGCCTCTAATAACCCTTCAGATCAAAAAATTTTGTCTTTCTAGTGATATAATGATATTTATTTAGTCCTGAAGTTCAGGCTCTGTGTGGATCATCAAAGCAGAGAGAGGTTTTCATGCACTGGGGAAGGATTTACAGTGACATATTCCTCAATATGTGACAATTTCAGTTTTTCATAAAGCTGGCACTGTCTTTATTAAATAAACAACAAGCACAGTGCTTCCCTGCCCTGGGTGCCGATTCCTTGCTTCTAAGAATTTTGCAAATAAAAGGAATAACTGGCCTGGATCCAAGCTGGCCCAGTTCCAGGAGAAGTGCCGAAGCAGCCCGGCAGCTTTCCCATTCAGCAGGTGAATGAGATGATTTGGGCTGAGACAAGAGCAACTTCAGTGCTTTGGAGGATCTCCTGGGACTGTTTTTCCTAAGGGGGCTCTGCCCGTAGAGAACAGGCACCTTCAGAGAATTCAGAGCTTTTTCTCCTGTGTTCCCATTCCCCAGGGACAGGCACAGCTCCTCCTGCAGCCCTGACACACTCAGGCACCAGCAGCAAGCTCACATCCACTGAGCAACCTCACACAGCCCTACAGCAAAAATTGACAGCAGAGTGCCCTGAGATACTTTCAGAGATTTTGGGTGTTAAAACAGGTAACTGAGTTTCACAGGTAAGAGAAATACAGAGCATAGAACCAACTGCATTTTCTCTGCAAGTATTAAAACCCAACTGAAGCCATAATTCCAACACACATTTACCATCACCCACCTGGTGATAAAAGTCATCATCATCAAAAATCTCCTCATCGATGTCCTTCAGGTGCCTGTTGGAGTCTGAGGGAGGGAGGACTTCCTGGAAGCATCAGGAAATACTGAGAGCTCATATGTGCATTTTTCTGTCTCTAACTCCAGAGACATCACGTGCAGCAGCTTGTAAACACACTTGATGATATGAAGGAATGGGGAAAAACTCCCAACATAACAAGCTTTTAAGGACTAGGAATACATTTAAAGGCAAGGCAGAAACGCTGTCAATGCCAAAATAGATTTATGATACCTTTACTGGGAAATAAATAGGACTGTGCAAAGACTTTCTGGCAAAATACTACAGATATTTTTAATGTAATGGCAAAAATACATCTTGCAAGTGCAGTATTTCCACCTGATCTCTCAGAATTGAGCATTTATTCATTCTTAAATACTAAATTAATAACGGGCTTACTACTAACATATTCTGTAGGTTATATGCAGTATGATTTTAAAAGGGACTTTCTGGGTTAAACACTCTAAACTGCAGAGTAAAAACAAAATTTTGCTGCCAGTACCTTAAAAATCAGATTTAGTGAGCAGCACTTCCTCCAGCACAGGAGGGGCACAATCCCAGCCCAAACCTTGTTTTCCCCTGTCAGCAACTGGGACAGGAGATAATGCAAACACCACAAAACTGGCATTTAAATGCCCTTCCTCAGCCTTTACACCCCAGGAATCACCACTCAGACACCTCCTCCCTCATGAACCCCTCCCAAACCAGCCCAACCCCTGCCGAAGGCTGGCGCCGATGGCTCTGCAGAGCTCCCCAGGACGAGCGAGAGAAGCCAAAGCCCCCTTACCGAGTCTCCAGGCCCGGGCTGGGGCTCTGGGGGGGGCTGCTGCTCCTGCTTGCCCAGCACGGCGTAGGGCGAGCGGCGGGTCTGGGTGCGCCGCAGCAGCCGCTCCCTGTCCAGCAGCACGTGCTCGATCTGCGCCAGCACCGAGCGCTCGAAGGCTCCGAACCCCTGCAACGGCAGCAGCACAGTCACACCGCCCCCACGGCCTCTGCTCCAGGCACCAGCCTCCCCTGTCCTTCCCTGTCACCGGGCAAGCAGACAGCGTTCCAGGAGGAGGGGGTTTGGGGCTCGTGGCGGGGATTTCTGCGAGGATTTTTTATTTGTTTCTCCCTCGCTCTCCCTTCCCAACCTGAGGCAAGTTGACGCCTGGCTTAATAAAATGCCTTTGCTGTTCTGGTTCAGATTAACTTCTCAATGATTAATACCAAGCCAGAGATGTGAGGAGACCCTGGATCTCTGGGTGAAATGATTACCCATTGTATTAAAGCGCACACTTCATGGAGGAGGAGAGCCTCAGAGGGCCCTGCTTCTGGTAGGAGCCACAAACAGCTCGTGCAGCAGCAGCAGTGGCGTTTTCCTGGGGCTCATGTGCTGCTGGAGATTGGCTGTGATGGGTGTCTGGTTGACAGAACACAAAAACCTCCACGGGCAGGGACACCTTCCACTGTCCCAGGCTGCTCCAAGCCCCATCCCGCCCCGCCTTGGACATTTCCAGGGATCCAGGGGCAGCCACAGCTTCTTTGGGCACCCTGTGCCAGGGCCTCCCCACCCTCCCAGGGAAGGATTTATTCCATGTATCCCACCCAGATTTCCCCTTTTCCAGTTTGACCTTGCTCCCCAGATCCCTGCTCCACCAGAGCCGTGTCAGCACACACAGAGCAGGCCTTGCCTTTCCCACTTTGCCAGTTGCCAGCTTTGTCTTGTCGTCCCACTTCTGCAGGGTGTTGTTCCTGTAGGTCCTGAAGTCCCTGTAGCGCTTGGCTATGAACTCAGGGTACTCCTCAAACTTCAGCTTCCGTTTGGGGAGGCTCCTCCTCTTCTCCTGAGCCTTCTCCACTCGCTCCTCATCGCTACTGCTTGGGATTTCATCCTCACTGGAACAAAACCACGCAGGATAAACACCCTGCCCCTCTCTAAGGCAATGTGTGAGTTCTCTGTGGCCCCTCCACCACCAGCCATGCTTTTCCCACACCAAGGTGATATTTTTGGCACAATATCCACGTTTTAGCCCGTTCCATTATCAGAAATATTACAAACCGAACTTCCCACAAGGCAGAAGGAAAAAACTAACAGAGTGTCTGTCACCCAGACACAGCAGCAACTGAGAGAGCAGCAGGGTGAGGGTGGTCAGGAAGGCTGTGCACTGTGCTGTTTGCTGGAGACCAAAGCATTCAGAAAGGTCTTATCTCTTCTTGCATTTACCTCTCAGGTTTTGCTTGCTTCCCATCGACCAGATGCCTCGTGCCTGGGTACTGATAAAGGAGCTCATCCTGAAGTTCCACCAGCACTTTCAGCAAGGCCTCCAGGGCTTTACAACCTGCAGAGCAAGAGACACAAGTGACAAGATCTGATCTATGGGGGAAACTTTAAACCATGACCTGGTGAGTTTAATGAGAAGATTCTGATCAGGAAAGCAGAGCTGCAGGCTCAGAGATTCTTAGGAAGAGAGAGAGGGAAGGAAAGATGGGGTGGAGGAGTGTAAATTGATCAATACATGGTGTGAATGTGATTGTTATTGGGATGAGCAGTTGCACTCCAGGGTGTTCACACACACAGATCCTGAAGGGAGATGTGATGCTGTGTATCCAAAGGCTTTGGTGGCTGACAGTGTTCCTGTATCCATGCAGGGTCTGTTCCAACGGCTGTGAGTTCTCCAAGGACACACAGTTCCAGCTGACTCTGGGACAGCTTAACTCCACACTGCCACAGCATCTGCTCTTTAAAAACAGTTCTTTTGTGGCAACCAACAAGCCTCCCTGCAGAACTCTGAGAGAAAACAAGTGTTTGCCCAGGCCTACCCAAACTGTGCCTTTGCTCATCAATCACAGGTCAGCTCTCCCAGGTAAAACACTTGGCACACCCTACCCAAAAACCTGAACTGAACTTCCTCTGGCTGACAGAGCACGTGGATTTGTGTGGAAAGCAGGAGCTGGGACCTTCCCCAGAGCTTCCCCTGGTGCCTCCTGTGCCACAGTGCCAGTGGGGCTGCTCTGCTTAACTCCCCAACCTCCCTTTGTACGTGCCACAAAAGAACAGGGAGAACTTTTCCCCACTCGATTTTTTTTTTCTTTATTTCTGCTTTTCAATGGGGGACACAGGGATCATGGGTTGAGTGAACAGCAAATCTTCCTCAGGCAGACAGAGGCAGAAATCAGCCCAGACACTCAGAGGTCTCAATCTGCCGTGTGTTACCCCTGTGATATTGCTCAGTTGTCACCACCTCCAGATAAATTACAGCCTGACCTCAGGAACAGAAGTGTCAAGGAGAAGATGCTTTAAGATTTTTGTTGCAGATCAGCTGTTGGACTCACCCTGCCTGAGCCCCTGGTTCATTATAGACACACTCTGACAACTGCTCTATATAAACCTATTAACGGATTAGGTTTGCTGCACTTGTAAATCAGACGTGTGTGAGCATCAAAACAATTCCAGCAGACAAACAGACAAAAGCCCTTAATGCATTTGTTGTAGGTGTCTGCAGCTAAAGCATCACTTGCAGAAGCCAAGTGCCCCCACCCTAGCCTGAGTGCACAGCTTACACCAGCAAAATCCTTCCCACTGCCTGCGACACAGCCAAACGCCCCCAGAGCTTCCCAAACTGTTTATTTTCTCCCTGCTGCCTCTCCTCCAGCAGCAGCGTTAATGCACCCCAGGCAGCTTTGATCCTGGCAATTACAACTGGAGTAGCACTCCAGCTCTTCTGGGGTATAGCAGGGCCACGGCGAGCAGGCAAGGAAATAAAGACAGGCTCAAGCTGCCCCAGGCCATGAGATACAGACCCCAACAGCAGCGGGGATGGGGAGCAGTTTCAGTTGGAGTGCAGGGGCTGGAGAGGGCAGGGAAGACAATGACCGTGTGTCTAACCAGGTGGGAGGGCTAATTATTGCAGGCAGTGGCTTCATCACGAGCCTCTTACAGCTGGGTAATTTCCCTGTTCTCAGTTCTTGTGTATTTAATAGCATTATTGGATGGCATTCCCATTTTTACTGTTGGCTGCTTAAGTGTGCTGTAAACTCAACTTGAGAAGCCAAGTGTCACCCTCCCCTGCTCCCTTCCCATCCAGCCCTGCCCTATCCATTTCACATTTAATTCCAGAAGGAACTGTTTTCTTCCCAGTCTCCTCTCCATCTCCTCTTCCCTCTGAGGCCCTTGTCTGCCTTTACACCGCCTGCTCTGGGGAAGAGCCTGGCCCCATTTGTGCGTGAGGGCAGCACAAACCACAACTGTTTCAGGATGCAAACTGGGTCATTTGGAAAGGAGGCTGGACACTGACTGACCCTCCTGCCCCCAACAGGATTTGTGTAATGCTGCTCCTTGTCTGAAACAGGAACACACCAAACGTGGTTGAAGTGTAACTTCCAGCTTAGATGGGACTCAGAGTGTCTGTGGTGAGACACCTCGGGAGAGGCACTTCTGAGAGTGCACAGAAGCCCCTTCATCTTGTGTCCAGGAGGGAAAACGTTGTTCCAGATCCAGCAGGCAGCAGATCAATCCACCCAGAACACTGGGAGCCAGCACCAGTAAATCAAAGTGTGCCTTTCTCTCAACACTCCCTCACACGTCCTCGTTTTATCCAGCCCTCCACCCTGCCTGGGAGCAGCCCTGGAGTGTTCAGCTCCATTCAGGGACAGCACTGCCATGTATCAAAGTGTCAGGAGACCCACCAGAGATGAAACCTGTCCTGCTGCTCTCAAACCACACAAAATCAATTCTGTCAATGCCCGTGGTTACAGACAAACCGGCCGTGCTGCTGGCACCCCTGGGAGTGGGGACTGATCCCAGAGCTGCCACAGAAACCATGTCCTGCCGGGGGTTTCTGTGCTCAGCCACGCTCCAAGCCCAGCATTCCCACAGCTTCCCACGCAGGGAAAGCCCTGCATTCTTCCCATGACCTCTAAAGATGGGGTCTCATTTCACCTTCCCAGCAGCTGCACGGGGCAGCGGGAGCTGAATCCGCTGAATCCATGGAAAAACCCCAGAACCTCCAGGCCAGGCTTTCCAAGGCATTCCCAGAGCCAGCTCCTGGCATTCCCAAAACTGCCCCACCAGGCACCTCCTCCCACCTGACCCTGGTGCACCCATCCAGCAGATCTGGACCAGGACGGGTTCACAGAGCCACCCCTGGGGTTCCCAAATCTGCTCCACCCCGTCCCTGCTACACCCACACAGCAGACTCAGAGTGCAAAAGGGTCAGGGAGGGAATCCTGAAACTGGGGCAAACCTCCCCGGATTCTCACTCCATGGGGCACCTTGCAGGGTGCTGCCCTGGCAGTGCTTCCCACACTCCATCCAAAGCCAGAACAGCCTTCCCGGGATGGACCAGCAGGAACCACCACCTGCCCAGCACACAGCTCCACCTCAGAGCCCATGCCAACACTGCAAATTAAGGACTTTTTCCCCTCAATTAAATCTGAGGATCTGGCATCAGGAATATCATCGGCATGCAAAGCTCTCCACTCTCCCTGCACCTCCACAGGCTGGGGAAGCGCTCACACAGCCAAGCTGGAGCAGTGCTGGTGCTGGAACGAGGGGATGCAGAGCCAAGCTGAGCTGCACAACACCAGGAGCGTTCCCTGTCCCCACGGAGCCACCGCCACACCGCTCACGTTATGCGAATCAAAAGGAGGAGAGGAATCCAACCTCTTGTTTTAATCCCTGCACATAAGGAGCAGCATCTCCAGCAGGTACACAGGTTTATCCCAGCACTCGGTGAGAGGGGGATCTCCCCTCCCTTAAAGGGCTGCGGGACAGGAGTTAAACTCCAGGTCAAAACGGCCCTCGATCCCTGGCCTCGGAACAATGCTCCCCATTCACACCCAGCAGCCAGCCACTTGCTCTAGTCATCCCCAGCAATTAATCCCCCACCAAACACGTTTGATTAAATCTTTTCAAGCAAATCCTTTGCTTTGCTTTTGTTAGTTCACTTCTTGTCAACATCTATTAAAATATGCCTTTAATTCTCCCACAATCTTAAAAAACACCGATTCCACTGTCTTCAACTTTAATCAACTGTATGGCCGGCATTTTTCATTTCATAATAATGTGCTGTTTGGAATTCAAGAGGCAGGCTCAACATCAATCATTCGGCAAGAATTTTTCCACTGCAATAAATATGCAAATGAGGAAAGCCAGTCAGTCGTATTTCAGGCCCGACTTGCTAGTGTTTTAAAAAAGACACAAATTTATTAATTGCCGTTGGCCAGCGGAATCCTATTACTTTGGGCATTGATTACAAAGCTGTGTGAGTGATTATTGTGCAACTCGCAGGCTATCCAGGCATGAGGAAAAATTATTAAAGCAAGGCAGAGATTATCAACTCGGAATAACAATAAGCCTTAACATTTTAGGCCTCTAACTTCTTCAACAAAGAATTACGCCGCAGCTCCAGTGTATCATAATTCTGAAGCCTGTCAGTATTACTTTTGGAGCTCGCTCTGTATTCCCAGCAGCACAACGACGTTCCCAGCCAGGGAAAGGCGGGGGAATTCCTCCAGGTATCACATCTCAGACATGGGGCTTTGGACAGCAGCTCAGCTCCAATTCCCCACATGGAGAGAACCTCAGGAGGAACGGCGTGGGGCAGGCAGGATCCCAGCAGCCCCAGCCCGGCACCCCTGACTGTCCTGGGGCCCCAAATCAACACAGCACAGAAATAAAAGGCCCCTGATAAGCCTCAGACAGGGGCTCCAAGAGCCAGCCCCGACTCAAGGATAGGCTAAAGGTGATTTTGTACAGGTGGTGTGGTTACATTTACAATTCTCACACAGTTCAGCTCAGTCCCAGCACAAAGCACTGGTAAATCTGTCCAAATTTAGGAAATGAGCAATGCTCCCTTCATGCTTCCCAAAACAGTGAGTTGGGGGAATTTTATCAAAGGACAGTAGGAAAAGGGCCAAGCTTGCTGCTGACTGCAAAGGTCTGCTCCACACCCAAGCCCAGTTTGCTGGTTCCATTGGAATGCAAATGATGCAACAGCCTTTGCAGAGGGAAAAATTGTATTCCCTGGGCACAAAGGAGCCAGGGCTGCACCACCCTTGCACACCCGTGCTTCAGCTGACTCCCAGAGAGTTACAGAACAGCCTCAATTTAGCCCTTTCACTCCCATATTACTGCATCTGGCAGGAAGGACAACAGGATCCAACACAGATGAGTTTGCTAAAAGTAAAGAAAATAACTGGATGCAACAACAGAATAAAGGTTGGGTATTCAGGGGTTTATTAGAGGGGACTGGGGGAGGGGGAAAGCTGGGGAGGAGAGAAAGAGAAACACTTCCATGAAGGTCATGCTCTGCTGGTTCGCCTCAACCATCATCTTTTCATATCAGCCCAAACCAGGGAGGGGATGGGGCTGGCAAGAATGAGATTTATAAAAACTGATGTTTCACATTACTGTAAATGCAAAGAGGCTGACAGCACACTGCCTCTGCCAGCCTGCAGCCCCAGGTACACGGGCAAGGAGGAGAGAGGAAATGTGCAATTTCAGAGTTATCTGGGTACTAAGGCCAGAAGGGAACATTTGCCCATCCAGACTGACCTCCACACATAACACCAGGCCATTAATTACATTTACCATGACAAGCCCCGAGTTTCCATCTCAAGGTACCCAATTGCCAATTAATCCAAGTTAGCTGACATTTGCACACGCTTGTCTGGACACTTTTAAAGCCTTTGTTTCCCTGCATCTTGCTTGTGCAGTGCACAGACTAACGTGCACAAATATTTAGCTAAATTCAGTTTAATTAGCTATTAATCTTCAGAAACTCGGGTGCAGGCAAAGCTGAGTGTGGTGTAATCCCAGGGGCTGCAGTTCAGGTGGATCAGGTCACCAGCCAGGGCCTGTCCCAGCATTTCTGCACTAAAATTTAAGGCTGATTTCAAATAAACCTCAGACATCACCACTGAACAACACACGTGGCTATGGAGACCACCTATCAAGTCATTTTACCACACCCATACGTGAGAAGGAGACAACAATTCTGCTCAAAAATACTGAACACCACAAGCTAAAAGCCTTGGCACTCGGTGAGGGAGGGAGTTTTTTCTACAAACAGCCCAAACCTGCATGTTAAATAAATGTCCTGCATCTCTCCATTACCTCCCACACAGAATTCCTGAACAATTCATGGACAGTGATGAGAAGCCACAAAACACTGGTACCTCTCACAGCCCAAATTCTGCTCATGCACAAAACATCACAGACTTCCTGACCCAACCAAACATTCACACAACAACAACAGAGCTCCAGAACAGAGCCCTGGGCCTTGTCTAAGCCTCTCACTCCAGGGCTCTGCCCTCTCCCTCACTGGCACAGAACACAGAACACAGCAGTTCTCATCCCCACTGAGCCCAAAAGATCACCAAAAGCTCTCCATGGCATATTCCACAAAATTTAGAAAAAAGGGTCTGATTCATTCATTTCTTTTAGTTGAAAGAGGAGTCTTCATTAATGTCAACAGGCTTTGGCTCAGTCCCAAGGAGAGTTGAACGGATCCTCCATTAGATCAGAGAGGAGAGGTGAAATTTGGGGACACCTGCATCCATTTGAATCACATCCAACCCTGCATGAACCGACAGGGCCGATGCTTTTTGTATTCATAAAGTGTCCAGACTAATACAATTCAATTAAAATGAACTACCAGTTTTAAGTGGGCTAGATCTGATCACAATAATTTACACTCAGCCTTGAAACCCAGTTCTGCTGTCACACATTTGTGCAGGCTCCCAGTAAAATCTTCAAAGCAAGAATATATTAAGTCCATGATCTTGCCTAGCACCAATTAATCCTGTAACTGCTCTATGCCTCTGGAAACTGTGTAATCTGCCTGTGCCTCAGTGCCTCCCCCTCCCCTGTGACACTCACCCTGCTCTGTATTAATGCAGCCACATCTCCACATGGAGGTGTGGATACATTGGAGTTTTAAAAGCGATCCAGGAATAGAGGTGATAACAAAATTACGAGGGAATTCTTGGCAGCTGAGTCCTGCAGGCTTCCCTTAAAAATTCCAGGCCTGTGTCAGTAAATGTCATTTCAGCAGAGAGCTTTTCCCTGCCCGGGTGTGCCCAGGTGAGGGGGATGGGGGAGGCCTTGCCAGCCACATCCCCTCTCCAGGGACGTGGATCAGGTTCTCTGGTACTCACTGCAGGCTGGATTTTATCCAAAATTACTGCAGTTGGGTCTCCCACTTGTATGTAACACACTTTGATCAGGTTTATTTTACTACTGATCACAAACCTTGGTGAGACTTCACCACAGCTCCCCAGAGCGTAAATAAGTTACTGTTTGCTGTCCCCACTTTTGTTCCTTCAGCGAGTAAATCCATCCCCACACACCCTGCACAGCTCTACCTGTTACCAAACCCACTATTTCCTCCATTTCTAGAAGTTATCTGCAGCTTATGCTGAGGAATAGAAACGTGGGATTCTGGTGTTTTCTCTTAATCCACTGACAGATGGAGTCAAAGCCAAAAAAAACCCCAAAACCCCACAGAAATGCAGTGAGCAGTTTACATTTCAGGGACCTGCTGAACTCTTGGAAAAGGAAAGCATACCCTTGTGAAAACAGACACAGACACTTGTCCCTTTAAAGTCCTGCAACTTCCAGCAGTTTCTGGCAAGAAACTTCCTCACCTGAGTTTCTGTACATGCTTAACTCATCTCACCAACTAGAAAGTGAAAATAACACAAGATGCTGTTTAAAAGCTGGAATTCCCAGCCCTTTTTGAAAATCATGAAGTATTAATCACTGAAACATTCCCAGTTTAGCATTTTTAACCAGAATTATAAAGAAAAAGCAACACAGCTACAGGCCTGTGCTGGGAAGCCCTGGGCCTTTGAGGATGAAGAGATTTAATTCCTTATAGCTCTTGTTACCTCCTTGTCCCTCAATTATTTGTGGGGTTTTTGTCACTCTACCAAGATTTAACTTAACAAGCCCCAAACCCTGGAACTGTTTCATTCCTGACACTGGATGTGGCTCCACCAACATTTATTCCACCTCTGCTTTGGCTCTTCCTTGCCCTTGAGGTGATTTTTGGAGACAATTTCCTGAGAACCCCTTCCAAGCTGCCTGCCCTGGCCAGCACAGGGAGATGTGAGTGGCAGCCCTGCAGCCTGTGCACAGGCACAGCACAGAAACTTGCACCTTGCACTCCTTTTCTATGTAAATAATGCAGGGATCCTGCGGGAACATGCCAGGGATTGGAATTTTTAATTAATGGGTCTCTTTAATGTGCAAATCAGGAACAGATTGCAAATTCTGACTCGCATTGATTATGAAAAACATTAATTGAACATGCAAGACCCCAAACAGAGGCAACATCTCAAGCCCTGGACCAGACTGGGAGATGCAGAGCAGGGGAATACAAATCCACCCTGGAGAAGCTGCCCACTGCAGGCAGCAGCACCGTGGAACTGAGCTGGGAGGGTTTGTGTGTGCAGGGCATGGAACTCTGGGCACTGGTGCTGCAGTCAGAGCTCAGCCACTCTGAGCTCAGCACTAAAACCCATCCAGACTTTCTCACTGGGTGCAAAACAGGAATAAACACGAGCTCCATGACCACAGTTTGGTCTCCCATTTGTATGGAAAAAGGGTGACAGAAAAAACCTGGAATATAATTAAAGATTAAAAAAAAAAAAAAAAAGGAAATAAAAAGTAAGACAGCACAAACAAAGCAATGCTGCCTCTTTAAACAGAAATTCATCCTATATAAATTATGGCCATAAACTTTTCCTGCAGTGCAGCCTAATTAATTCTTGTTCTATACACAAAGGGAAATGCTGGGTGACAAATGGGTGTGAAGCCTGAAAGCTGCCAGGTCTGCAAAACATTTTCTACTTCAATTTATAAGCAATTTTGCAGTAAATCATCTACCAGAACCTAAGATCTCAGGAACCTAAGGTTGTCCAAAGCACGTTGCAACATTAAAAAAAAAAAATCATAAAAGATTACAAAAAAAAAAAAACACTTGAGGTTTTGTAACCTCCAGTCTCAAAATCTGGAAAATGAGCACAACCTTGCCATTTTCACCCAGGTTTGGCTTTAAAACTGCAAATGGATGGAGAACTGCTGTGTACTCTTTAACACAATTACACTCAAGCCCTTATGGAATTCCAGCATTATAACAAGGTTGTCCTAAGTGGGAGATACCCAAGAGGAAAACACACGAAGGACCCTTTTCCACTTCAAAACATTCAGCCTTCCTCTGAGCACAGAGCAGAAATTTCATGAGAAATGGAAGGATTTGGGAGAAATTACTGGAAGCATTCTTGTCCAGGAGCTCTGAGAGCACTGGGAGCCTCCTGACTTCAGCATCCTGCAGGGTTCACCCAGAGTCTGGGATTTTGGCACCAACTCCTTTGTGCAACTGGAACACCAAATCATTTCCTCCTGCTCAGTGAGGATGAGGAAAATGTGCCAGATTTATTTTGTGGATTTGGACAGAAGTGCTGAGGCTTCCCTGAAAGGAGAACATCATCCAGTCCAAAACAGTGTCCATGCCATGATTATCCCAAATCCTGCCCAAGGCTGGAGCTCAGCACGTACAACAAGTGCAGCAGTTGTAGCAGAACATTCCTAATTCAGCACTTCCCACCTGTCAGCCTGAGCATTTCCTCTGCCCAGGTCACTCCAGCTTTATTCTCTCAGTCCTTCACAGACAAAGCACAGAACACAACCCAAGCTATGAGGAGTGTCAGAGTGAACTCCTACAATCTCCCTGCCCAGAGGATGAGGAGAAGCTGGGATCATTAAGGAGTTCTCAGCAGCGGAGTTCCCTCAGAGTTCTGCACAACTGAGGGATTGGCCCTGCAGCACTGGGGACATCACACTCCATGTTCTGGGATGTATTTTGCTTATGGGAAATATCAAAATGTCAACCATTGTTTCTGTTAAAGGTCTTTAACGATATTGCATCTTAGACCTGTAATGAAACACGGAGCTGGGGCAGTTTGTAATGCTTCTCATTAAGGACATTAATAACGTGTGCTCCACTGAAAGGTCAGCACAGTGTTGGTGGGAGTTTGCCTTTTTGTCCTTAATCACTTCATTTAAAGCAGCAGAGCCAACTTTAATGCAGAAAGCAGCTCCCCTGCTGTACCTGCAGCTGAGCTGACTGCCTGCCACGGCCTGGGCAGGGGTGAGGCAGAGGATCACAGACAAAACTTGCTGCAGGGGCAAGACTCAGGGTCATGGCTGATGGCCCAGACAGCTCTCTCCCTGTGCAGTCACCTCAAGGTCAGAAAAAAGCTGCCCAGATACAAAAATCAAACACACCCACACCACACTGAAGTCCAGTACCTTGCACTTGTCAACTGGAGCCTGCACGTTTTTACTTCTCAGTGGAGAATCTGCCACAGATCTCACCAGATCAGTGCCATTAGCAGTGATTCTCAGAAATAAACAGAAGCAGCAGCTCCAAGCTGGAATTTGCCTGCACACACCCCCTCTCTCATTTTGGGCTGCATCACTCCAGCTTTGGGCAAACCTTTGCATTCACCAGCCCAGCACAAAATTGGTACCAGGGGTCTCTGGACAAAGCACCCCAGCTCTGCACTGAGCAGCAATAACCAAACCAGTTATTTATAAGAGTGAGCAAAGGACAGAGACTAAAGGGCTCTTACAGCTCTCCACAGCGTTGTCGAAGTCCTGTCCCCCCTCGCTCCTGAAGCCGGGGTAGGTGTCTGGCTGGGGCAGCCTGTTGGCCGTCAGGAGCACCTTCTGCATCTTGATCCTCCCTTCCATCAGCTGATCCCACAGCGCTTCACAACAAAGAGGAAATAAAGAACCAGTCAGCAAGACAAAGCCCTTGTTCCTCGTGAAGGAGCTGACAGCTCAGGCCTCTCCTTTGGGCTGCACTGCTCCCGCTCAGGGCAGGCCTTGCATGCACTGACCAGCACACAGCGGGTGCCACGAGCTGTCCCTGGACAGAGCAAATCCCAGCTGCGCCCCTGTGACCCACAAACCAAACCATCCCTTGGCTTCACTGCTTCACAGGACAGCCTGCCAAGGGGGGTGTGACAGTTTAACAGCTCACACAGGAAGAAACGGCATTTTCAGGGTTACATTTTGGAAAGAAACAAAGTGACCTCAGCACCACAGCAGGGCCAGAGCAGGAAGTCCCTGTGCCCATGAGCACACTCAGCACTGGTTCAGTTAAGCCAATGGGTAAACACACTTCACATCCTGAGCTGTTCCAGCAGCAGTGGCAGCTGCAGCCTGCACAGGCAGGGTGTCACTGTGCTGAGGGCTCCCAGCCTGGCTGGCTTCACACTGCCAGCAGGGAGACAGGCCTGGCAAACACAAACATGCACAAACCTAGCTGGTTCCTCACAGCCTTGCCCTTCTCCACTTCTTCAGACTCCTGTGCCCTGGAGAAGGTCAGCACCCCCCCGTCATCCTCGCTGTCTTTGGCTTCCTTTCCATCCTCGTGGTCTTCACTCCCATATTCCTCCTCCTCCTCCTCACTTCCTTCTTCCACATCAGCATCGTCTTCATCCCCATCTTCATCCTCATCCTCCCCTTCACTGCCCCCTGCATCGTCCATCCCCTCTGTAAACTTCTCAAAGTCTGTGACATTCTGGAAGCTGAACTTTGGTGCTTTGGCCTCAACAGATGGATCCTCCTCCTCATCATCCTCCAAGCCATCCTCCTGCTCACTGCCAGCACTGCTGGGCTTCTCCCTGGCCTTAGTGCCAGCACTGTCCTCCTCTTCTGACCCATCACCGTCGCTGTACCAGTCATCTAATGCTTCTTCAGCTAATAAACGAGAGAAAAAAAGTTATTTACTTAGCAGAAGAATGAACTACTTTGCAATATTCATCTGCAGCAGCTCAGGTTTGGGTTATTTGATGTCCAGCTTAATTGTAGCTGTTCCTTGCCCTGTAACAGGGCCCTGAGGTTTGCCATACTCAGTCACATGCTGACATCATGTTCTGTGTAGGCCAGTAAAAAGGGGGAAAAATGAGATTTCTTACCAGATCCTTCCTCAGACAGAGCATCTCCCCAAAGCTCTTCCTGCAAAGCTTTCCGAGATGTGGCTTTTCCACTGTACCTCTTATCAGCTTCCAGGAGAGAGGCTGAAGCTCTTTTCCTGATATTACCCACAGGCAAAATGTCATCCGTGGTTTCATCCTCAAATCTGTCAATCACTTTGGCAACTGTAGCTGTGGGGAGAAAAACAGGGAAGGGGTGTCTGAACTGAACTGAATTCCAGTCTGGAAGGAGCAGCTGCAGGAAGGAGCCCAGGGAAGCTCCCCAGGCTCTGTGACAATGCACTGCACAGGGGAGCTGGGTGAGAACAGAACTCATGGGAGAGTCTGGCTGTGAGGCTTTGAGAAGTGCAGGAAAGCCACACAAATAATTTCCTGCAAGGGGGAAAGGTTCCTGCATGAAGCAGAACACAAACTAAGCCTGTCCAAGCCCTCCCAAGGATGCACGAGGGTCTCTGAGAAGTACAGCCCCTCATGTGGAGGAGTCTGCAGAGCTGCAATGCCTTCCCTCACTTCATGCTTGCAGATTAAAAGAGGAAAACTCCAATTCAGACAAGCTTTGGCCTCCTGCTACACATCCAAGACACATAAATACACAAACCTTTCAGAAAAGCTCAAGAGAGGAAATCATTTCACTGTGGTTATTGCCCTCCTTCCTCCCCATCTCCTCCAGGACACAGAGCAGAGCAGCCCAGCCCAGAGAACACATGCCCCCCTCCTCCCTCCCTGCTTCCGTTCACGTGCAAGACACCCCGTGCCAAATTACAGGGTTAGCTGGGTTCGGGCAATCGAGCGACTCAGATCGCTGAGTGCTCTTAATGTGTGTTTGGAAATGTTAATGCCTCACTTGGAGTGTTTGTTTGAGGCAGAGGGGGCAAAAAAATCTCCTGCTCATAACCAAAGCAACAAAACCTGCTCCAAGCACAGCCATTGCAGCCAGCAGCGGACGGTGAAGTGCTGGGCACCGAGGGATGGCTGGGCAGGAGGGGCAGAGGCAGAACGGCCGGGGCGAATCCAGGGATCTCCTGGAACCCTCACTCTTGGCACCAGCACAGGAGGAAATTCTCCCCAGAGAAGCTGTGGCTGCCCCTGGATCCCTGGCAGTGTCCAAGGCCAGGCTGGGCAGGGCCTGGAGCAGCCTGGGACAGTGGGAGGTGTCCCTGCCATGGCAGGGGTGGCACTGGATGGGCGCCAAGGTCCCTCACAACCAAACCAGGCTGGGATTCTGTGAGATCTGGAATAAAACTACGGTTACTAAAATGGGCAAACGCCTCTGCTGACACGGTAACTTGCTCAGCGGTTACCAGGGTGTTTCGTACAAGATCCTGTCGCTCTCACAGACTGCAGGGCCCAGCCAGGCTCAGCCGAGCACAGGCCTGGTCCCGGAGGCGGCCCCAGCCCGAGGGAACCCCGGTCCTGGGGAAACCCCACCCTGGGCACATCCCCGGCCCCACAGGCGGCTCCATCCCCGGGGTGAGCTCGAGGGCGGAGGTAACCCCGAGACCCGCCACGGCCCCGGCCCCTGAGGCCGCCCCGGCGGCGCGGCGGGAGCAGCGCGGGGCGCCGGGCCCGACC